>CM038792.1:282903757-283002266 GCA_021764765.1 Vicia sativa
TGCTTTTTATTATTGTTGTTATGCTTTGATTTCTCGCTTTTGTTTATGTTCCGTAAAGATAAATTTATGTGTTACAGAATTTAGACAATGAAACCAAATAATTTTGTAACTTATACAAAAAGTATGTAAAGTGGTGTAGTGGTTTGATATGGTTAGCAAACAAATGTATTTAGCTTGAATCTTGGCTAAAATAAAATTTTGTGGGTAAAGACCACGCCGATGTCACTCAAGAAAATTAACGTCGTTAGTAAAAATTGACTTTGGAACTTTTAAAGATAAGAGACTAGAATGGGCCGAGGTAAACTTATGGACCAAAAGGATATTTTACCGATTTTTTTATTATAGGTCAAATTTGATATTGATATCGATTGTATAATATATATTTTTATTATAGGCTAAATATAAGTTAGGTTTTTAATGCATATATTTTTCTATAATTTTTGAGTAATGAAATCATGTATATATGTAATAGAAATCACATGAAAATACAATATTCTATTTTCTTATATATATATATATATATATATATATATATATATATATATATATATATATATATATATATATATATATATATATATGATTAAATATTATAAATTCAAATGCATCACGAAACTCCTTAAAATAAGATGAATTTATTCTAAGTGCATTTACAAATAATATTTTAATTTTAAAAGTGTGAGAAAACATCTGTGAGATGAAATTCCATTAATTTATTGAGAATTCCAATTTCTAACATTTTAAGCTATAGTGTTTTCATGTGAGTCATTGACTCACAGTCCAAATATGTTGCCTAATAAATGAGAGGTCACACCAAGTTACTAAAAAGAATAAAGTAATAATTGATGTTGTTTCTTTGGTAAGTGTTTGTTGAACAATCCTTTAGAAAAGAAGTAAAATTAAAATAAAAGACGCCTTTGGTTACAAATAAATATGATATGAGTTTATAAAAAGAAAAGAAATAGAGTGCACACATAGGAATGACTCAACAAAACATTTCATTCAGTTTAGACCTTCTTATTCAAGCTTCACATCCTTCGAAGATTAACACATTTTAAAATTAATGTTTTAAAAATTGGATCAATAACTAAATTGACTAGGATATCAGATAATTGGTAAAATCATTAAGTTATTAATCTAATCAATGACTAAACTAAATTAAATCGAATAATTCAATTAAATAAAACGACATCTATAACAAAATTATATATTTATTAAATCGGTCAAATCATATGATTTATCTCTCAAAAATATTACATCTATAAAATTTTAAAACATCTCAAATTCTAAATACAATATCACATAGAATATAATAATACAAAATATAAATTTAAATAAATTTTTAACAAAGTTTAATTGAAATAAGAAAGAGTGGGTTCAAATAAGTTTTGAACAAAGTCTAGTCATATTTTAATTTTATAAAAAAAATAAAATGATGTCATTTATCTTAGAAAAAAGCGATTCAACCTGTTAATTTTTAAACTCCAATTCATCGATTTTCACCGATTCTAACTGTTGTTTATTTGTTAAAATATATATGATCTAGTAATCAAATAACATCAAAAAGCCAATTCTCAGTTCAGCTGATAGATTCGGTCTATTTTCTTAAAACACGGCTTTACAGTGTAAATCTATTTATTTTATTGTACCTGTAAAAAAAAAATAAAAGTTACAACTATCAATTTTTTTTACCAAAGAGACTCAGGGAAAAAAACAATTAAAAGAGAATTCTAATTTGTTTACGGAAAGAGATTTAGGATTAACATCAACTAAAATAAACTTCAAAACATTTGTCGGAACTGTTGAAAAAATGAGACTATAATTTACTATTTAATTTGCCTACTAATATTCTCTGCGCCACGTATGGTTGGACATAATTTGCCAATCCTTTTTAGTTATTTTTCTAATCATGCATACTAAGATTGAGAAGCTATGATCTATATTCTCTTGCCTAACTATATCCATCAAGACATTGCCGACATCTTAGTAGTAAGAATATCACAATTAGGGATGACAAAAACCCATACTCATAAATATTTGTGGATAAAATTCATCACGACGAAATAAAGCTTAACGTATTCATTGAGTATTATAAATGATTTTTAGTTATCCGTTATTTACGCAAGACGGATACGATTTGATGGTATCCATATCCATGGATATTCATATCTCGTTAATAGTGATTAAAATTACCTAAATATTCTTTTTAAAATTGGTATAGTTGAATATATTTTTAATATCCTTGAAACTTTAATGATATCATTCACATGTATATCATTTAATTCAATTTGCTACATTCATGTTATTTCTATTTTGAAAAGTATTATAGAATAGATTCTACTAAGTGGTAGCTTAATTATCAACTATGGAGTTTATGACATTTGTACTAAATTTTATGAAATTTATGCATTCTCATAACATTTTCTATACTTTTCGATTAATAAAAGATAAGTTTTCTATTCAATATATAAAAAATTGTAAATTTCAATTAAAAAGTATCCATGGGTATCCGAATAATTCATGGATATTTAAATTTTCACAGATATCCACCTACAGATATCCACAAGGGTATGAAGGGTATAGATATCATTTTATTAAACGGACGCAGCGGAAGACTAATATCCGTATCCATGAGTATCCATTGCCATCCCTAATCACGATGTCCAATTTTTCGTGCATATTTCTTGACCTATTTTTTTTGAAGAATCTCTGAACAAGTCTCCACACCCAACAATGAAATTAGAACTCGTGTAAATTCCACCACAATTAAGTTTAATCCAATTGCTTCCGTAACGGTACCAACAAACATGCATGGTACCCATTATGCAAAAATTAATAGTTTTTGCACACAATTGTCATTCTCCATCTTTTTTGATGCGTGATATTTTCTAT
The DNA here is from genome assembly GCA_021764765.1 of Vicia sativa. NCBI lineage: Eukaryota > Viridiplantae > Streptophyta > Magnoliopsida > Fabales > Fabaceae > Vicia > Vicia sativa. The sequence continues at coordinate 282,906,650 of CM038792.1, forward strand.
TGGATTGTCTAGACGCTGAAAGCCCTCTTTAAATCAGCCTTATTCCCCACTTTTACAAGTACTAATAGGTTATCATAAAGATAGATATCTCCATTGCACTTATCAGATATTTCTAAGTTCCACTTGTTACGGCTAAGGTTTGACAAAATCCTATCGTGCACCATACGCCAAGTAAATGGCAGAACTGATGTCCTTTTCACTTCTAAATTATATTCCAATCGATATCACTAATAGTCAAAGTCAGGGATGATGAGAGATAACAATATACATCATCGATCATGAAATTATCCTCTATATTGTCCCCTACCATAACTTGTTTGCACCGTCTTCAAGAATAATATAAGGAATAACAATGATTCAATTAACAATCTAAATAATGAACTAATTTTGAACCAAATCAAGATTTCCATTCACTTTATTAATAACATCTTTAACCATAAAGGTAAGATCAATCACAATATGTTTGAAACAAATTTAAGAAGATATGCTTCTCTTTGAAATCCATTGGTCAAGCTAGAAATTGACCCTCATTCTGTTCCCAATCTTCTAATTTATCTCAAATATTTGCTAATGATTTCCATAATAGGAGTTACCTAACTAAATAATATTTTCCAATTTTTTTCAAACTCTTTCATACTGTTAATGAAGACCGACACAATAAATCATTTAGATTAGTTAGCAAGTTTTAAATCATGTTAAAAAGAAAACATCATTCAAGATTCCGAGGTTGTTTGATGCATAAGCCACAATGTTCCTGGTATACAACAAACCTCTCAACTTATCATATTAACCTTGCATGTGTCTTTAGTGTCTTCGCAAGTAAATCATTGGTGTAATTTCTCCAACTCATTACCAATAGTTGAAGGAGTTTTACATTGCATGTGAAAATAAGGGATAAAACTTAACATTAATTTACTCAACGTAATTATTTCATCCAAGCTCAAACATTGATGCTTCCACCACTCAAATTTCATTTGAAACCGCCTAATAATACGTATAAATATATTTTTATAACTTCTCCCACATGTTAGGTTTGCCCTAAGACACTTTTTCAAATCGGTTATTTCTCTAATACTTGTATGTTGCATGATAAGTTGGGGAGTACATTAGTTAAGTATATTTGAGATTTCTCGAGTTAATCTTTGGTCGACACTTGTAAAATTGGTCTAAATAATATAGGGTTAATACTATTTTTCCCTTGCCATATACTACTCATTTTTGAAAAACCCTAAAAAACTTGTATGGATTCCTCAACTTTTGAAAAGTTTGTTTTAAACCTCGGCCAAACATCACTAAAAATGATATGGGCGTAGTTTTTATTTATTTTAATTCAAAAGAAGTGCCACATATGTAGTGGTCATTGAAAGAATTGCCCTTTGAAAACCTAGTGAATTTAACCTAGTTTTTCCATCGTGTTCCTCAATCATCAACCAAGTTCTTCTCTTTCCCTAATTATGGTTCCATCGTCTTCCTCGAAATTGCCCTAATTATATTTCTTCTTCAAAATTACTTCTTTCTTCCGCTTCTTCTTCAAACCCTAATTATAGTTCATCTCTTTCCTGTTTCTTCTTTGAATCCCTAAAACAATAGTTTCCCGTTTGTTCTAATTCCAACATTTCTTCAAACGAGAATAACTTCAAAATACGGTCATAATATGTCCATGAAGATGTTTGTTTCAAAATTGGTTGCAAACCCGCGTAGTATAGAAGTGTAAGTTTTAGGTAAGGAAGATGATTGTAACTTATTCCATTGGACGATGAGGTTTTCGTGGAAAGAGAAACAACATACTTGGACGGAGAAGTCGAGAATTGATGATTAAAATGGAGAAAGATTTTACCAAGAAGATGGAAGATATGAAGAAAAAGGTTGACGCTTAAGGAAGGACATGAATTTTGTGATTGTGTAGTTGCTACATGCCTTTTCTTTCTTCTTGGTTCATGTAATGATAGGTTCATAGTGTTTAATGGATCATCATACGATATGTATTGGCTATTATTTTAATGGATCTTGTAATTTTGTTTGTTGTACAATTGTAATGTTTTTTTGTGAATGAATGGTTATTGTGTTTGTTTTAAAAGATTAGCATGTCTGAAATGATTTATAAACTATGATATATAATAAGGTTATTGGTTTTATTGAAAGTAAACTAATTTTAGACTATCATATACAACATATATTTGTTGTAGATTGTCATGTGTTTGATTAGGCATTCTGTAAACCTCAGCATAATTTAGAACATGAACATGTATTTCATAAACATTATAAATAAACTTTGATCATAACATATCACACAGTTTTGAAAAACTTTACAACCAAACTTAGAAGTCAAGTAGTTGGCCTTACAAAACAAGTTACAAAGTGGCACATTATGTGCTTACAAAATGGTAGATAATATCATATCGCCTAGTATCATAACAGTCAATCTCCTTAACAAAAGATGACACATTATGTGTAACAAAATGACAAAGGACAAACAAACCATGAGTTATTCTCCTTGCAATGTCCACCCATTTTTCTGATGCATCATCAAACACCAAAGGTGCATCGGTTGAACTGCACCACCAATTTTTTACATTCCTAACCATTTTCAACCTCTCACGCACCTTTTTTCATCTTTTGATTAGGTTTAGCGTGACCTTTTTCTTAGTAAGGTGAGTGTTGGTGCTGTTGATGTGCTTTGCTTTTGTTGATGCAAGAGGTGTAGTTTCATACCGGTGCGGTTTGCATTAAGCTAGTTTGCTGTGTTGGATTAACAACTTGTGGATGTTGTTCTTCAAAGGCATTCATTATGTCATCAAGAAACACATCTAACTCGTGGTCTTCCATTTCATGGGCACTTCCAACATTTAACTGTGTTTCTCCTCCGGTGTAACAGATGGAGAGGGTTTGCTTCTGGTGTCTTTTTCTTACACAATTAGTACATTTAAAACACTTTTATAGGAACAAATCATAAGTATTGATGAAGATGTATTATTATTTTCTTTAACGGATCTTGTTTTACTCTACATTTTTTTTGGCATTTGGCACATTTTGGTATGTTACACCAATTTCCCGATTTCCACTTTCATTTTTGCTTAATTCTTAGGGCCGTGTTTTTATATTTAGGTGGTAACATGTTCTCAACATGGGAAGCAGACATTTCCATACCATTGATTGAGCGACGTTTTCTGTTATGTTGTGCTTTTCATGTAACAAGGATCAACGAATGTCTCGTGGTTCAAATTTGCATTGTGGTGTGACAACATGTCGGTATTTCACAAGGTCATCACACGTTTTCAACATTATGTATAACATGGGATGATAATTCCATACTTTCATACTCCATGATGTATTTCCACTATGTAGTTTTTATCATCTTTTTAGGATTAGGTAACATTGTGTTTCCATTTGTCGCTTAACTAGACGACAATCCAACTAATTAAATAGTTCTAACCACCACCATTATAAGGATTGTTTATCTCTAGCTTGTAAAATTGTACTATTAAAGGATTCACGGTGTATTCATGAGCATATCCCAGGGTGGTAAGGAAAGGAATTTATAACTTTGTAGGCATTTCCCTAACCACTCCCATGCCTTCTTATCCAAGATGGAGCTTATTCATACTTTTTTCTGTGCCGGAAGTATGTATGGCAGCTCCATCAATAGGTCCTTTATTGCAAGCACCACCACCAAATTTCTTCTTGAAATTGGCATATAAATGTTCGGGTATGCTGTTTATTGCAAAACATTTCTCAAAGACACTTACGAAAATCAAAACACGCAAAGCAAACATAATATACAACATAAATGAAAAATAAAACTTTTTTGTTGATTATAAAGACATACTTTCTTTCAACCCCAATGTCTTCCATAAGTAATGCATAAACCATTTCCAACTATTTTGCTTACACCAAATGCCAAAGGATAATATTGGTGGATCCTTGCCACCGTAACTAGTAACTTTCTCTGTGTCTTAAGGTGACACACATCCACCAATAAAGGGTCTACATGCCTTAGTAAACCCTTTCTTACAACCATCAGCGGTAAATAAAATCTCCCAAATCTTGGTGGTGGTTGGCACGGTCTCTTGTTAATTTTCACTGACCCAACATGTTTTTCAACGGTAAATGGTTTGTTAAATTGTTTTTGCATCTTTTTTGGCCATGGATCTAGCTTTTTGGTTATGCCAATGAGTTAATGGTGGCTTAGTTACATAATTTTGAAACTTTAACTTTTTCCTCGTGACTTTTTCCATGCGTTACGGCATGATGTTGTTATTTAATACGCATACGTGTGTGTTCCCACCCAAGTTTAGTGGTGGTATTGCTAAAGTATGGCGTTTATTCCGCCGAAGCATTTTTCGCAATAATAAAGGTATTTAAATAATTGTAATTTTGGTTAAATTATAATACATCAAGTTATTTACCGGCGAAGATGGTAATAATATAAAATTATATTCATTTATAGTGATTAAAGTAAAACATGCATTAAAGTATTATAGGAGCCATTAATGGATTACTTTTGTGAGCTTATCCTCACTAATCAACTAATACACTGGATTAATTGTTGTAGGAGGGTATTTCAATTGATAACATGCATTATATTTTAAATATAAATAATGATGGATTAATCCATTAATCAAATACAAAGTCATAAATCAATCCACAAAGCAGCTCACACGATGAATATGTATATAATAAACAATGAAATTGCAACATGGAAACCATCCTAGCATGTTACAATCCCATATGCAATGCGTACTCTACGATGTGGTACCAAACGTGAACCGAGTTCACCCATCGCCTGCTTATATGTGGAAAGACAGTAATTCCATGATTCGCCCATAGCCACTGGTCAAGAATCCAGCTCACTACCTCAATCTCCGTAAGTCTATTGGCTCACGCTTACTCGCACAATGGGAATGAACCATAAACAATAATGCGATGCATCATATAAGCATGCAACATTAATTTCGATCATAATATCAACATATATCACATAATGCCAATTCATTGTATTCAATCATAATGAATATCAAGATACAACATAGTAAGCATTAATATTTCATCCTAAAATTAGACCAATTGTACTTCTCCATTACCCTTAACTAATCACTTTTAAAAATCGGAGCTCGACTTTTAAAATAATTTTAGCAAAATAATATTTTTCCATTTTGAAAGGTAGTATTTTAAATTTAAGAAATAATGCCAAAACGCACTCGAATCGAGTTACGGTTTAGAAAATATGAATTTTTGAAATTTTAGAAGTTTTAGAAAATACATGGAACCTTGCCTACCTATACAGAACCGTTCCGAAAGTTGAAAATCTCGCCCCTGTTTTTAGATGGGAACCCGTTCCGACATAGACAGGAACTTCTTTGAGTGTAAAACTCCGCTTTTGAAAATAACACTGGAACTTGGTTTCCCCACAGGAACCGGTTCCCACGACCTATAAAAGATTTTCTGCTTTTGACAAAGATTTTGCATCCTTTATCATTTCTACACTTTCCAATACGAAATGTGACATTAGGAACACCAAATCATGATCATTTCACACCATTTTAACATCAAACAACATGGTTTACTCATCCCTATCAATTATTTGACATACTAATGATCCTAATTCCAAACACCGACACAAAATAGGGTTTTATTCTATAACTTATAATCATCAAAATTCAAACTTCCTAACATACCCAATTATCCATTTGATTCCAAAACCCATAAGGCATATTAATCGAAAGAAATCACCCTTACCTCGTGATGTTCTTCGATTTCTCTCTCACGACTTTTCCTCTCTTCTCTCTCTTCTCCAACTCTACGTATAGCTTTTCTCCAAAAGACCTATTTTTCTTTCTTTTCCTTTATATATTCCTTTTAATGTTCCTTTATTTATTCCAATAAAATAAAATAAATGGTAATTAGTAAGAGTAGAGTAATTTACTCCTCACACCTAATTACACCTCACACCTCCATCTTTTCTCTTTAATTCATCCCATTAATTCTAAAATATAAATAATCAAGTCTTTAATTAATTAAATAATTAAATTCCTATTTATTTAATTTCTGAATTAAATCGGGGTGTCACACACTCTACCCTACCCTATAACTCTCATTCTTAACAAATGTTATCTCTCTTCCATTTAAAACTGACCACTCTCTAATTGCATCTTTAAATTGAGACAGAGATTTGAATTCCATACCTAATTTGAATTGAAAGTCCTTGTTGAGCAGCTCACCTCTGAACTTCTCGTACTTTGGCTTGGGTTGTTTGTCATCCTTGTCACTTTATCGGATCCGAGCTACCCGTTCCTCACTATCATAGTCCACCTTTCTACTTCCAAAATTAGTTTCATTCCTCTATGAACTAGATCTCAACACACTTTTAGGAACCAAAACATTCACTTTGGACCCCTTGTAAACAAATTTCATCTTTTTGGGATCCTTGGATCCCATAACTTTGTATTTCATAGACTTACCATTTACTCAACCCTATTCCCACTAATTGGTAATTCTACTTTCACTTTCTCAAATTGTTCCTCTTCTACTTCACATGCCTTTTCTTCTTCATCACATCAAAGATTATGCCTCCATCATAATCATCATCACGTATCATCTTCAATCAAGTCACTAATATTGTCAAAATCAAGATTCAATAACTGGTCATCATGTCTTGAACACCATGTTATACCCATATATGGCCATCAACATTAGAAGACATGATGTGATTAACAATTTCTCCACCACAGCATCATCAAGAAGGGTAAAGACTTCGTCCACATTTGGAATCTTCCTCCAAAGCCTAAATCCATCGAACCCCAATCTTTAACCAAGCTAATTTCAAAAAACTCCACTTATCGTAGTCTTGCCCTTGTACAATGGTTTCACCCTCCTTGTAAAACACGTGATTGTCTTGCACAAAGTTTCCCCAGAAATATGACCTAAAAGACCCCATTTCGCAAATACAAAGATTTCAAGAAATTATTATTCGCAGAGAGCAAGATTGCATGCTTGCATCATAAGAAAATGAACATCATCGAATTAACCATAAGAAACTTACCTTTTGAAATAAGAGAAGCTAACACCGGTAGCCGCCCAAAGTAGAGATGAACGAACAAACGAAGACCAAGAACTGGATTGTGATTTCAAACAGCTAGGTTTAAAATGAGCATGATGAATGCCTTTGTTAATTTCACTTTTGATGAAGACTAAAGGAAATTTCGCTCTTCCAGAGCCCTTGTACACACGTGGCATTTCTTTTGAATAAAAATAAATAAAAACGCCACATCATCATTTTAGTGATGCGGCCCGACTAAGGTTTAAAACAAACTTTTTCAAAATGTTGAGGAATCCATACAAATTTTTTTTGCGCTTTTTCTCTCAAAATGAGTTGTAAATGATGTGGAAAATAGGTATTAACTCTATATTATACAATAAACTTGCTTTATAGTAGCCTCGGCAAAAAGAAGAATGTCATCGGCAAAAATGAGATGAGAGACGTGAGGTCCCCAAATCCTACATGCATAAGCTTCCAATAACACACATTAACCTAATCAACAAATAATATGTGAAAATAAGTCATACATATAATAAAAATATGAAATAGTGGATCACCTTTGGGAATACCTCTAAAAGGCGCAAAATTATAAAGCTAGTCTCTATTACATAAAACTTTGAAAGAAGAAGAAAAAATACAATGATAGATAATATTAATTAATTCTTCAAGAAATTTACTGTGCTAATTGAGACATTGAGTGATAAAATTCCAATTTATTTTTCACAGACCTTCTCTAAATCAAATCTTAATAGACATAAACACCTTTTGCCCCCTTATTCTTTTCATCGCACAAACCATCTCCTGAGCTATAATAATGTTATGATGGATTTTCATAGGAATAAAGCTCAAGTTATGCGAAAAAATGAAATTATTCGGCACATGTTTCAAACTATTCACCACTATTTCAGTTACAAGTTTATAAATCACATTACACATAGGTAGTGATTACTTTTTTTAATTTAAGAAAAATATTTTAATCAACTAATTTATAATAGTTTATTTTAAATAATTTTATTAATTATTACAATTTTCACACATATTCTTGGTATGACACATATACTTATACTACTTTAGTAAAAGCCACCACTGAAAAAAAATTAATTAGTAGATATTACATTAAAAAGAATAATACTAGGATAAGTTATTAAGTTTCCCAACAACCTCAACTACTTTGGCAACACCATAGCCAAATTTTCTCTCCTAATAATGAAACCCACAAGAAAACCTAAATGCAACAACTTGTCTTTTTCTATGCATAATTAATTTCTCAACACATATATAGCCATAAGCTTATTTATACACATTGAACTTTCAAATTCAAATAAAGTTGAAACCATAATTTCATTCTTTATTCTTATGGCTTCTCTTGTACTTCTTCTATCTTTTCTAGTAAGAACAAAAAAAATTGAAAACTTAGAATCCATTGTTTCTTCTACATCCTTTGACACTATTGAAGATGATTCATGTTTGAATGGAAGATTGTCACATAACCATGAAAGTGAGTTGAAGAAGAATATGGGAGTGAGTTTTCTACATGAGTCAAGAGTTTGTATCGAGCTTGTTTAGCTAAGTTAAATGTGAGTTATTGGTTTATGAAAGAATAATGTATAAGTTTTCTATTTTAGTTTTATTATTGCAGTATGTACATCACTTTGTGTCACATATTTATCTATCCATGATCACTTTTCTTCTTCTTCTTCTCTTTCGTATCTCTAATACTCTATTAAGATAGTAACTTTTTATTATTATAATTATCTATTTGTAACTGTTTTTGTTTTTATTTTCAGTCATTTGCAATAGTTAGGTTGTTTACTATACTATTTATAAAGAAAAATTGCTATATTTGGTGATTTATATAGTGACATCTTTTCTAATGTATTTATTCCTTTAATAATGAAGAGTTGCATATTTTGTATTAATGTTTTTTTCTTATGTTTTAAACTCATTCTTTAATATGAATATTAACAATTTGTTTTATAATTTTTAGAGTGAAGATTATTTTAATCACAAAATTGCAGAGTTTAAATTAACTCTATTAAAAATTAATATTTATCTCTACAAAATTAAATTGATTATGCTAGTCTCTATTATTTTTTAAAATTAGTTTATTTTTATTTTTAATCGTGATCGATTGTTATGTTTATTACTTATGCCACATGTATTATTTGCAAAGACGCTTAGGTCCTTATATTAATTTTGAGACAATTTGTCTCTAACAAAACCATATTTAATCCGCCAAATTTATTTGGACCATATTAATCCCTTATGTTTAATCATATTCTCATTACATTAAAACTAAGGAACAAAATTTGTATATTACCATCACATACAAGAGATATATATCAAATTGAAAATATTATAGTACCATCAAATTTGAACAATGTACAACAAATAGAACTTCAAAATCTAAAACATTCAAGATCATCAATTAAAATCAACAGCAAAGTAAAATTGTTGAGACAAACTAAATAAAGTAGAAGAAAACTTTGTCGACCACCATTATGTAATCCATGAGTAGATGAATTGGGAGTACAGGTCCAACTTATTGAGATTGAGATAACCGTGAGGACGTTGAAGGACGTAATATAAGGAGGTGATTGCCTAACATAACGGTGGTGGTGGCCTAATCAGGTTTACAAATGATGGTTGTTATTATTCTTGCTACATGCATTAATATGACATTATATTGAAATAAAGTACGATTTAATGTCATGTTAATCTTTATGTAGTGGGAATCATCACAACCATCATTTGTAAGGTTCCCTCATATTAGGCCGCTACCACCTTCTGTTAGGTCATCACTTCCTTATGTTGCACGTCCTTCACAGTTGGAACTTCATCAATTCGACCACCAACACTCTATTTTTCCTCCACTCATTATCTCAACCTTAACAAGTTGGACCTACTACTCCTATATTCATGCCTACTCATGAATTTACACAATGGCGGTCAACTTAAAGTTTTCTTCTACTTTATTTAACTGTCTCAACAATTTTATGGCACTTTATTTGTTTTGTTGATTTTAATTTGAATGTTTTGGATTTTGAAGTTCTTTTTGTTGGTACAATGTTTCAAAATTTGATGGCATTATAATATTTTCAATTTGATGATATATGTATACTGTACGGGATGGTAATATAAAATTTTTACTCTTTAGTTTTAATGTAATTAGAATATAATTGAACATAAGAGACTAATATGGTCTAATTAAATTTTGTAAGAGATTAAATATAGTCTTTTTTTGTTAAGGGACCAAATTATCCCAAAAAATTAATGTAAGGACCGAAATGTCTCTTTTGTAAATAATACATTTGACATAAGTAATAAACGTGGCAGTCCAATCACAGTTAAAAAATAGAAAATAAACTAATTTGAAATAAATATTAACAGAAAGACTAACATGATCCATTTTAATTTTGTAAAGAATTAAATATGAACTATTTTTTTTCACAGAAATTAATTTAGACTCTAAAATTTTTATGAGAAACTAAAATGAATCTTCACTTTAATTTTTAACTTTAAAGTATAAAGCTAGTACATTTTCTCTATTCTTATTCTTTTTTAGGACGGATTAATAATTTACGTGTGCACCATTAATTAATTAATTATGTTTGTGTATTTCTGTCTGTTTGTAAACTTTTACATAGCAAACATAAATGAAATAACATGTTCTTTTGTCACCCCATTCTAGATATATTTTTTTGATAATCTTTGCCCTCTAATTTTCTTAAATTGTGTATTTTTTAAAATATTTTAGATCATAATTATGATAACGTCATAATTCTATGATATTACTCATCAAATTTTCAAAACTTATAATAGGTGAAATATATTAAAATTTTAAAGTTGGGTACAAATTTTCTAATTGAAAATTTTATCAAAAAAAGCAACTTTCTAATAGAAGTTATCTACAACCTACAATAGCAGCAATATAGAAAGTTACCCTTAACGAATTTGAAATATTCACAATTATCAAATCAAAATCAAATGTCCAAATTTTAATAAATTTTATTTTGTAATAAACTAAAAAAAATAATGAACTTAGAATTTGAACCGGGTAATTTTAATCCAACAACCAAAGAAGAGCCAAATGCTTGAATGCGACAACTTGTCTTTAACTCTATGTAAACCATATCCCATTTCTTCTTCAACTGCCTAGTTGCAATTCAGGCATGGAACTAAATTACAAGGTGGATTGGTCTCCCTGATAAAACATTTGCAGGTTTAGTAGAAGCCAACATCAAGCAATTTTGATTGCACTTTCTTGGTTAAGTTACCAATATATACCATGCTCTATTTTGGTTAGTTGTATGTTGGAGCAATTAGATAAGCCGGAATGGCATTTTATTTGTAGGTAGGATTAAGGGTGTGAATAGAATTGTAAATGTGATTAAATAAAATATCTCGGGACTGGTTTGAATCAACAATGTAGGTTTGGAGCATCCAAACAACTTGGGGGTGTGAAGCTAATCCAAAATCTTTTGTTGTCTAAATTTCTCTTAGCATGGACTGTAAGTTTTAGGTTCCCTATTGTATTAAGGGTTGAGTATCTTTTGTACTCCATTAATACAAAATTTCTTCCCTCCTTATTGAAAAAACAAAAGTTAGTCTTTCCTTAGACGCGAAGCACAATTATAGAGTACCCTATAAGTTTCGGCTCTCCTCACACTTATCTAAAGCTCCAAATGCAATCCAATTTTGAAACCCAAGGGCTCATCGACTATTAACTTAAGACCCTTATTGCATAAATACAATGGTTCGATACACACATAATGGTTAAAATCTAAATATAGAGTAACTCACAAAGTAAAACATACAAGGGTGAATCATAACATAAATTAATTAAAAAGGAGAAAGTACACATACAAAATTATCCTTCAACAAGGAAAGAGGATTATCAGGTTCAACAAGGAAAGAGGATTATCAGGGCATGCACATAAGAAAATCAAAATCCAAAATCCTAAGTGTCAAGGGTGGCCTCTGATGGATTCTCCACAAGGGATCCTTTCCTCTGAATGGTCATTCTGGTAGGCACCCTTTCCTCCAACAAGGGTACTACCTCATGCTTAACATCTTATTTCTGGTTGACCTGGGGCTCATTCTCCTCCATAATACAACCATCCACCACTACCTTAAAAAAATCCAACTCACTAAGATCAAGCCTAAGGTACAAACAAAGTACTTGGGTTTTTTTCTTTCAAGACAAGGTTGTCCATTCGAGCCTCTTTAAGGTCCCTTTTGAGACTACCCACTTGACATTGACTTCAATAAACTCATCATGTTTATTATGGAATGATATATCCAAATATTTCTTGTCTCCCATAAGAGAATTTGTCTCTTGCTCCACCTTCTAAATAGTAGTTTAGGTGTCTTTTTGATTCTTCTCAATATTAGTTATCCTCTTGTTGGCCAAATTCAAGAGGTTATGGTTAACCTTTAGATTTTCTGATCTTCTTCATCCTCGAATAAAACACGCCATATCATGAAACTCCTCATCAAGTAAGTTCCAAGAAGTCGGAGCAATTTCTATGTTCTCAACAATCTCGCCTCTCAACATCAATGGTGGCGAGATGATCAAGAAGAACACTAACTCCAAAGCTCTTATCCCCGTAATGAAACTTCCACATACTAGGAAAAAGAGGAACCACCTTGTTGATTATCACAACCATCGCCACCATAATGTAGCGACAAAATCATGAGTATAAGCCATTGAATGGACTTAACTCAAAAAGTAACAAAAGAGCCGCCACCATGCTTTTATTTTATCCAAAGGACTAGGAAAAAGCGAATAAAACTTAAAAAATTAGAGATCCGGGACCGGTTAGTTATGCAAAGGGAATATGTTAGGCACCCAAAGCATCTACAGCTAAACCTATATATATATATATATATATATATATATATATATATATATATATATATATATATATATATATATATATATATATATATATATATATATATATATATATATATATATATATATATATGTGTGTGTGTGTGTGTGTGTGTGTGTGTGTGTGTGTTAAAGAGAGTATATGCACAAAATGGATGGGGAGAAAAGAAGTATTTTAATAATTTTTGGTTTGATAGAACTTCCAATGAGTTCCAGGCCTACATACCAACAATGTGCAATGTTGAAATCAAAACCAAGTAGTTTGGCTAAAAAAGACCAAAATTGTGTGTTGGTTGATTTTAAGAAAATGTTTGTTAGAAAAGCTACAAAGAGCTCAAAAAAGTTTGAATGAGGTTAGATGTTTTTTAGTCTTATGAAAAAAAGAGTCAAAGTTTTATTAGATGAATTGAAAGTTTATTAAGAAAAGAGAAGTTTGAAAATACATGGACCTAAGTCCAAGTTTTTTATGAAAGTGGTTCGAGTTTTGATAACAAGAATCCTTTGAAAAAGATAGAAGATTTTGAAAATTAAAGAATGGGGAGGAGATGAAGAGGCTAACATATGTACATAAAGTAAAACGTAAGAGTAAAGAAAGATCTAACCGGGTGAGAAGACTAGTACATGACATCAAGAACCAATACCATATCCCATCCTTTATATTACCACATAAGCAACAAATAATCAGACAAAAAAACCAAGCTTCAGATAAGTCAGTGCCTCAGATGAACTCTTGTCTTAAGAAAAGCAAGAGTAACAAATTGTATTGGAGGAAATCCACTTTGAATCGAGTATAACGAAATAACATGAATACAAAGATAATAACCATACAAGATGTAATAACACCAGGGCACAAAAATCTTCAAGTCGAGGTAGGTGGTCCTAATCCTAAGTCCAAAGATCAAGCTCCAAGCACAAGGATAGTAACCAAGTCCAATTAAGAGTTTTTTATGTTTAGGTTGAATTATTAAATATTTTGAAAATTAAAATAAAGCTCAAGTGAGCAAATCAAAATAACAAGAAAGAAAAATGCTTAAGTGAGCAAAGAAAAATGACATAAAATAAATGCTCAAGTGAGCTAAGAAAAAATGACACGAAATGTAAATGCTAAAATAAAGTGCATAAAATAAAGAGCATAAGAGTAAATGCGGAAAGTAAAGAACGGAAAATAAAAAACAATTAATAATGGTTAGCAAGATGACCATCTTGAAATTTGTCAAGTATATCATCGAATTGTTAATTGTTAGTAAGGTTAGCAAGATGATCATCTTGAAACTTGTCAAGTATATCATAGATTTTGGAACAATCACCACTTTATCAAAGATGGTTGAGAATTTCAACTGGACAAGGTTAGTGAAAACTTGTTAGAAGCTTGATTAAAAAATCATAGCAACTACTACAACAAGTATCACAAGTGTTGAACCAAAATCAAAGCTCAAGTCATCTTTTGGGGCTTTTTTGAACATTAAAGTTTATGCCACCAATTGATCATTTTCTGATTCAGGACAAAGAAAATAAGATGAAGAAGAAGAAATGTAGTGCTATGTTAAGCAATCGCCAAGTGACTTATGTAGAAGTCACCCTACAACGAGGCCGATCAATAGTGATGTATGTGTTGAAAAAGCAAACGAGAAGAATGATATGTAGATCATCTTCTAATGTTTATCAACACATATAAAAAAATGAAAGGGATAAGACGAAGAGATATGGAAAATGATAGATCAACTTGTCTTATCTTCTCAAATTTCTTCCATCTTTAAGTTCAACCACTCATCTTGGTGGATTAAGGCACAAAATATATTGTTGACTCAAAGCACCAAGAATTAATTGTATAATTAATCCTTTGGTAGATTTGAATCACCAATACATTTCTCCAACCTCATCAACACCCAAAGTCCATTGAGATTAAAGAGGAATTAGGTATTCAAGATTACAATCCAAGATAATCATCAAAAGAATGGAGTAGAAGAAGAGTAAATGTCAAAAACAAGTCAAAAAAACAAGTGAAAATTACACTTATTTCTGCAATCGACATGGTATGATGCAAATCGATTTCATTTTTTCAAAAACGTGGCTCGTGCAATCGATTATAATAGGATGCAAATCGATCAGCACGTAAAACCAAAAATCATATTTCTAAAGGCCAAATTATTGCTCAAAACTTTTCACAAACACCTTGTGTTCCTTGATTCAATTGAGCATGAAAATTTCAACTAATTTTTGAGAATTTAACAATAATGGAACTAAAAACAAGTTTTCTCAATAAATCAAACAACAACAATTATTAAGAGATCAAATAGTGAAAGATGAAGATCAACACTCACCACTTGTAGATGTTGAGAAAAATTTACAAGATTAACACTTCAAATTGATTTACTTCAACTTCAAAAATCAGAATCACAAGCCTAGATCTAAAGAATTGAAGAAAAAGAGAGTGGATGGAGGTTTAGCTCAAAGAATTAGAGAATCCCAATGAGTAATTTTCTAATCTTTATGAAGAAGAAAGAGCTTTGAGTGAATTGGGAGAATTGGGGAAAATGAGAGAATGAGGAGAAATTTTGACAAGGTGTATTTGGCTATCAAAAGCTTGAAATTTGAATGAGAGAAGGCCTCTATTTATAAGGTTTTGGTTTGGGAATGAGTGGTGGTTTGGAATTAGGTTTGGGTATGGAATTAGGCTTGGAAAAATGAATTTGGAGTCAAAATTGAATCAATTAGTAATTAATTTCGAAATTAAAAGAAAATAAAAAAATGAAATTGGAGCCCAAGCCCACAAACTTGAAAATTGCCCAATTTTTCAGCATTCTGCGCAGTGCAATCGATTGCACTCTAGTGCAAATCGATTGCACTAAGCTATTTTTTGAAAATTTGCTGAAATTGGTTAGTGAGCAATCGATTGCTCAAATGTGCAAATCGATTGCACCCTTTTTTTTGAAAATTTGGTTTTTAAATCAAGTTTGGGAAAAAATATCGGAAAACTTACACTCTCCTGATGTCTTGGCTTGATACCTAAAAAACACAAATATACAAAGAAAAAAGCAAATATTTTTGGTATTTTAATCAGAGATTAGTAGATGAAATAAATGCAGATCAATCATGCATGCAGAACACATTCAGGGTGCTTGGTGATTCCTTAAGAACAAACTTAGGAATAGGACAACCATTAGAGCCCAACCTTGTTCGTGATCTTAATGCATTGTGATGATGAGATGATGAGGGATCTTAGAATAAAAAATTGGGGTACAACACATACCAATGTCCACTTTCAAATCAATAGAAGGAAATTACAATCAATATTATTTTATTTTGATGTTCTGTCTAAATGTTTTGTGAGTGTAACTTTATTTATCGTTTTTATTTTAATTTATTTTTAATTTGTTCACTTCAAC
The DNA here is from genome assembly GCA_021764765.1 of Vicia sativa. NCBI lineage: Eukaryota > Viridiplantae > Streptophyta > Magnoliopsida > Fabales > Fabaceae > Vicia > Vicia sativa. The sequence goes on from CM038792.1 coordinate 282,922,968, forward strand.
TATTTGATTAGATATATACCTTTGAGACACATCTACATTTAATAAATTAATTTTGGACCACAATGTGGTTTTAGCCTAAGCAATGAGATCTAAGTCTGTAGGTTAAGTGTAGCTTGAACCACAAGTTAAAATACTGTAATCAATTTTTTTATGGGGCTTGATCTAAATCATACATGTTGTGACTCAAATCAAACATGCATTTGAAGTTTATAATTTGGTTCGCCCCTTGATTCAATTAGGAAAAATATGTGACTTGAATCACAACACTTCGATCGAATCACATATCCTTTGACTCAAATCATATGATAAAAAATTATTTTTAAATATTTGTGAGTCAAATAATGTTTTGGTGTAACTTGAATGGCTCAAATCTTGATTCAAATCAAATAATAAATTCTTTACTTTACTACCTTTAATTCAAATTATTCTTTCTTTGTTTAAATCACAACCTCATGATTTAACTCAAATCGTTTGCCTTTCTTTTATCTTTTGTAAACCTCTTGCACCTTTTAAAACCTTCCACAATTTATGTTTAAAAAGTTTGATGAATCAAGATTTTCTATGAGGTTATCAAGTTGATAATTAGACCCACAGTGTGGCTAGTGCATTGTTGTTGTTGATTATCCCAAGGGTATTCACCAAGAAACCTAATACCCAATTTGTCAAGAAACTTGAGAAAAATATGAGAGTTTTTTTTATTCATAAACACATTATTTTCTTGATTCAACCTTGTGAAAAAACTCCTACAATGCTAATATTATTGGTTAAGAACATGAAGTAACAAAACAATTTAGAGGGGTGGTGGTGGTTTGTGAATAGACTTAAAGAAAAATTCAACCAATTTATTTAGAAATGAATTATTAGAGGTTTTCAATGTTTTTGCACACTAGATTAAGAGCAAAAATATGAGAATTATACTTGTATAGATATTGGATCACATAAGCACTTAATTACTTTACACGATAAAAGATGTTTTAATGGTGATACACAAGGTATTCAATTACCTAGTTGTATACTTAACGAGATGTATTTATACAATTATTCAATTTTAGCAATTATTAAATTCAACAAGATTCTCAGATTTTAATCACCACTAAAGCTCAATTAGTTTTCAATTCTAACAAAATCTAACCTTACATAATACATCACTTCCAATTGAATAAACAATAAACTACATCGAGAATTAAAAACCTAAGCATACAATATCCTACAAAAGTTAAATGCAAGAGTAAAGAGAGAAAAAGACACTAGGATTTATAGTGCTGCGTCCGTCCTCGCTTTGTCTATGTGCACCCTTCAATGGTTTTCCATTGAAACTTGCATAGCTCCTTTTTATTTTGAAAAATATTGCAAGAGTTCTTACAATCACTGGTCGACAAAATGATGAAGAAAATAAATCTTCTATCTTGATGTAGACTTGTATACAACTTAATGTCAAACTCTTATGCGTAATCTTTACTCGATTAACGCTTCTGAATCTTTCAATACCACCAATTTGTGTATCAATCACCTCCGATCCTACCAATTCCTTGAGCAAAGAATTGTTTGCAAATTTGAGAAGAACCGTAACCTTCCACACAGTGTCTACCAAGGCAATATGAAAAGAAGAACCTCCTTATTTTCACTAGAATTTTCTAGCACCAATAAGAACACCTCAATCTTACAAAAACCTTAAAAATATTTATCCAATCTTCTAGAACGATTAGTTTCAAGACAATTTCTCCTCAATCAATTACCAATATCTCATTATAAAGATCCAAATCAAAACAAAGGTTGAAGAAGAAATAATTTGTTTGCACGGATTTTGAACTTTTCAAAAGTGAATGGTAGTTGATTTCATAGAAAATCACAAAATGATTATGAGATTCGTACATGAAAAATATTGACAAAATGATTTTATATGTGTTTGATATTAAGCACAAAAATAAGATGTAAAAGTTGGTTAAATTCAAATCAAGAATATTTTATGGTTTGAGTCAAATGAGCAAGTGATGTGAAATAAGAAGGAAAAATATTTTGACCCATTTCATCCTTGATTCGAATCAAGAAGCTGATTCGAATAACAAACCTTGTTATTCAATTAAGTGCAAATTCGATTCGAATCAACTACAACATACCCCAAATGGAAAATGCTGAAAAAGTTGTTTATTTCAAATTATGTGTAAAGTCTGATTCAAATCAAATCAAATAGAGGTAACTAGAAGGAGCTTGATTTGAATCAGATGTTAATTCTGACTCAAATCAAAGTGTTAGAAAATCCTGACCTGCCTTTGTCCAATTTAATTTGAATAAGAAAGTGTGCTTGATTCACTTGATTCGAATCAAATACATAAAATATCAATTTTACATATACAATTTTCAAAATATTTTAAGATTTTTATTTGCACCTAACTTAAATAAAAAACACATATAATTCTTATTCCAGTGACTCGTACCGTTGACTAAAAATATCATGATTATGTTCAAATATAGCCATTGATTTTATGCATGCTAAAACGAGTAACGAATCGAACACCACCATCAAACAACAATTTTAACATTCTAAAGCTATGACTATCTAATGAACCCCATCTTTAATTTAAACCTGGACTTGAGGAGAAGATGATGATACTAGAATTCTCTTTGAAGCGTTTCTCGAAGCACTTTCAAGAATCCCACATGCATTGGCTTGATCTTGATTTCTTGGACTTTCTTTATCTCTCCTGCATCTCCTTTCCTCTTACCCACGAGTCCTCTCTCACTCCACTCTCTATTTGTCTCCAAATTTTTTTGAACTTACAGAGAGGAAGAGAATGGTAAAATGAGGTCTTCTTCCTACCAAGTGACTTAAATAGCTAGCCATGAAAAATACTCATTTTCCCTAGTATTTAAGTTTATTACTAAACATGCCACTTATTCCTAATTAAGCCTTCTATTCTAAGGTCTCACTCTTGGTTAGCCATCCAATAGGTTTTAAACATGCTTAGATAAAATGGGGTATTGCAAAAAATTTCTAAAACATTATCTATTAAATTATAATATTTAATTTAAGAATAAATTTAATGATTCAAATATCGAATTAAGAATTATCAAATCATATTTAGAAGATTTATATCAATTATTATTCAAGAATATTATAAGTTAAGTTTATAACTTTTGAATAAGAAAAATACAATCTAAGTATCGCATAAAACATTTGAAGTGGAAGTCTCACGGCACTCTATCATGGTAGGTCTTATAGGGTATGCTTGTGTGGATTCTATCTCAAAAAGATCAGAACTTGCATCACTAGCTACATCTTCATCTTCTTTTTCATGTACATCATTATGAGGATGATCATCATCTTTTTAACTTGCCTTTTGATGTTGTTTTGTGACTCAATGACTTTCTAGTAATTTGGTTTTGTGAGAGAGTTTGAACTTGAGGTGATAGTGATGAAGTAGTTGAGGTTGAGACTTTTGGTGTTGAAGTGTTCTTTTCTTTGACTTGCAAATAATTTTTATCAAAACAAGAACATTTTTTTCTTAAAAGAGATATAGGTTTTGACAATGAAGCTTTGATTTTCTTGTAAAGACCAACAAAAATATTCAAATGAGATTTAGAACAAGATTTTGAAGGTGTTGTTGAAGTTGTAGCATGTAATGATGATGAAACATAACATGATTTGTTGTTGATGGTAGCTTCGTTGAAATTGGCATCATGATCATGAGATATGCATCCACTAATAGATTCTTTAGCACTTTTTTGATTCATGTTTTCTTGAATTCTCTTTCCATTTTCTCACTATTTTTGTTGTTGTTGAGGGATTTCAAACTAAAAGCAAATGCATTAATTAATACATGTTATGCTTCTTCTATATATTTGTGTATGTGTGGGGCTGTTTCTAAGTTTTTGTGCATGTGTGAATTGGGAATATACTACTTATCTTATAAAAGTATAATATTATTTATCAATGAGAATACTATTATGTTTCATTCTGAATTTTATCAATATTTTTCTGTATGATATAGTTTTTTTATTTTCCAAAACAAAATCACCAATAATTTGTTCATGATTAGAGTTGTTTATAATTTATTTTTTTTAATTTCAATAAATCTCTATTTAATTTACAGTTTTGCTAACTAGTGTTTTAAAAATATTTATTAAAGATTTTAAATAATATTTTTTTTATAAAAAGATAACTATTTTAAATTTTAAAATATTGAATATATTAATTTATATGAAAATTTATTCTTTTATTAACATTTCTCTCTAATTTATTATGTAGGGTGTTAGTTTATTGTAGTAAGATTTTGCTTTATAATTTTAAAATATTCAATTTGAATCTTTAAAAGGAAGTAGTAAAATAAAATAGTTGTTAACATCATTTTAATTAATACAAACATTCTTTTTTTAAATTAGTTTTTATGCCAATAATAAATCAGGTAGTATTAAAATTGTTTTTAAATAAGATAAAACAATTATCTAGATCATAATTTATATCTTCATATTTTAGATAAATTTATAGATGTTTTTAGGATTAAATATATTTTTTGGTCTCAATAAATATCTCAATTTTTTTTAGTCTATTAAATATATTTTAGTCCCTATAAATTTTGTATGCATGTAATTTTAGTCTCTACTATTTTTAAAATTTTAAAATTGTTTAATTACCCTTAAATATTTAAATTTTTGAATAATTTTTTTCATTCATGTTTAGAATACTATATAATATTTTTTAATCAAATTTTAGAATATTTTAAAATAATAAGAATTAAATATGAATTTTTTAAAAAATTTCAAAAAATAATGATAAAAGTAATAAAAATTTCGAGTTAAATATTAAATTATTAATTTTTTTTTTCGAGGATTTTTTTATAACGTTCTAAAAATATATGTAAAATAATCATTTAAAATATACATTAATTTAACATGAATGACTATAATAACGCATAATAATTTTATAGAAACTAAAATATATTATTTTTAATAAAACTAAAATTAAAATTAAAATATTTATAGAAATAAAACGTATTTAATCCATATTTTATATAGTACCGCATTTCAACATATAAATTCATATTTTAAAATTAGAATAAACTTTTCCGCCATTTAATTTGTTTGAATAAAACAATTGACTAATGTATTGATTTAATTATTTCAGTTACATTTTAATTTAATTGAATGGAGTTCAACTACGTTTAGTTCCATCAATTTTTTATTTTTTATATTTGTTTTTACCTTCTAATACTTTCCACAATTTTATTTTATTATTTATTTGTCAATAATCTTGTTAGACTGTGGATGAGTTGATTAAACATACTAAATTTTATTATTAAATTATTTTTTATATTTTCACGGTAGAAAAAAGTACTTATGTTAGAAGCTATAATTAGGAGTTTCTTTTATTTATTTTTACGGTGGACACACGTTGCACCGTAATTTTATTGTCTCAAAATGAAACCAAACACACTATAAGTGTAAATTGTAGAAATTTATTTAAGCACTCATTTTAACTTCTTTTTCTTAATGAATTTTGTCTCTTTTCTCCCTTCTTTTATCCATCTAAATTTGCACAATATTACTAGCTATTATGAATATTCGTTTAATAACTTTTAGTGGTTTTTAATCTTGTGAGATGTGACCAAATAGATTCATGAATTTGTTGGATATTGATAAATTTGATTTGAAATTACTAACAAATTGAAAAACGTCTCTTAAGTTATAAATTATTAGTCATTTTAGTTTATATGTCACCTTCTGATGCTAGTTAAGCTTTCAAATTAGTTCCTAAAAGTATACCTAATTGTTGGGCAAAAGTTTTTAATTTGCATAGTGTTTATTGATGGAGAGGTTGGGCCGGGAGCATCAACGAGATTTTATTGTTGGAGAGAAAAAGTCATAGTACCTACAAGATTAATACTTCAGGATTACATGAGAGACTATACATTTTAATTTAAAATTTTAAGGTATTAATATATGAATTAGGGGTGTTCAATACTAAACCGCTTAAAATTGCAAACCAATTGCATCAAACCAAAAATCGATTTGATTTGGTTGTGTTTGAGCAATTTTTAACAAAATCATACTTCAGCTTCAATTTGCGTTTATATTTTATAAACCGAATCAAACTGCATTATTTGATAACCAAACTTCACTTAACCCATATTAAATCAACATCAAACCTATTATACTTTAGTCTTACGAATGCTAACGATTTTCTTCTTCACATTTAAAATTTTAATTTCAATCTTCTTAAATCTCTCTTAGCAGTATCGTTTCTTCTTCGTTAGAGACATCTCACATTTTTTTCTCTAATTTTAACAATATTATATTCTTTCTTTTACATCTTCTCATTTTTATGCTCCTATACTCTCTTCGAATTTTGTTTTTATCACATGTCTTCTTCTCTAATCTATCATTTCTTATGTTATTTCTTTTTCATCTTTATTAATCTTTTATCTCCTCTATTTTTTTTTGTTTCATTATAATGTTTTTTATTGTATTTGATATTATTTTATGCTATTTTTTTTTATGTTTATTGTTCAAGTTTTGTCTAATCTAATTTTTATACATTAAATAGAAAGTTACATACTAAATATGATGAGTTTTATTGTTATTTGATAATATATGAATGATTAAACACAAAATTATGTTGTCATCTATATGAGTATGTATTTTTAAATTAAAAAAAATTAAAAACTGAATCAACCAGACCAAACTAAACCACATTAATTTGATTTGGTTTGATTCAATTTTATTTATAAAAGTCAACCGATTAAACCGAATCGACACTTTTTCTTGCGATTTAGATAAATTTTTATTCAAAATCGTCCAAATTGTACCGAACACCATATTATGAATCTCTCTTATAAATTTAACATTTTATTCATTCATAGATGATGCGAGATTTTAACCGCTCAACAAACATTCTCCTCACAAGTGTGAGTCTTTTACAATTCTATAATGTAATTCAACACCGATTTCCGTCCCCACCAACCCAAATCACATCTCTAATATTGTCGTTGATAGGGTCAATCATATGGGTGTACAAGGTGGTCACATATGAGTGTATAAAGGTGTGCCATCGATATTCTTTATTCCAATTATAAGAGAAATTTATTTTTAGATACATAATTAATGTATCGATGGACGATACATTAATTATTCAATGTATCTAAAAATAAATTTCTTATAATTGAGACGGAGGAGCATATAGCCCGGTCTCAAATTTTTAAAATAATTAATATTTTGTCAAATACTTTGCATAGTGACATAGCGTAATTGTGGTAGCCGATGTGCATGACGCGAGCTTGATTCTACCATTTCAAAATTTTGATTTTTAAAGTAAAAATATATAGTTTTAACCACTACCCAATTGTCTATCAATTATTATTCTGTTCCTATATATAAGAGACAATTCATTTTTATATTCATTGAATAATCAATGTATTTGGTCAATTTATAGACTAGGTACATTGATTATTCAATGAATCTAAAATTGAATTGTCTCTATATAGGAACTGTAGATTGTTATATATTGTGAATAAATTATATACACTTTTTACCATATACAAACTCTAAAACAAAGACAATAGTCATTATTTTAATTTTTTAAATAATGTTTTAAAATAATATTAAATATCAATCAAATAACTCATTCATTTGTTATTAGATTTTTTTGATAAATGATTATATAATATTATTTGTGGCTTGATATTTTCATATAAAAAGATATAACATTTTTAAAGATGTATTATTGTTGAACTTTATTTTTCTAATTATTTTTAATTATAAATTTTAATATTATTCATAATTTAAATAGTTTTTTTTTAATTTTTTATTAGGCCCTAACATTAAAGATTAGACCAGAGTTTCGAAATTGTTTTGATCGGTCCTTATTTTTGGAGAATTTGAAAGAGTCAGCAGCACCAACGAAACCAATACTCTAGAATTAGATAAACACTATATCTCAATCTAAAACTTTAAAAGTATTAGATAAATGAGTCATTTCTCTTATAAATATAATATTTTATTCATTCATAAATACTCTAAGACTTTAACCACTCACAATTACAATATTTTTGTCCTTACTATTGTTTGCTAAAAAAATTATTTTAATTTAAATAGTATTTTTGTGTCACATAAAATACACGAAGAATTCACCAATTTCAACTAAGTTAAACTTTATGGATTATCTCTCGTCCTATTTCTTTATCGTTATGTACTATGAACTTAAGATATTTAAACCCTATAATTTTGAATGACAAAATAGATTTGTCATGTCAAACATGTCCGTATTGCATATATTTCTTTCGAACATAACAATATTTTATGTCTATACCTCTAATATGTGCATCTCACTCCATTCCATTTTGTGAGTTTTTGCATGCACATTAATAACATAATTATCTGTAATATTTAAACTTTAAAAATGTAGTATCTATGGATTTATTCAGTTCTATTAGGGCATAAGGGTAGAAGATAACAATGATGGAAATAAGAGAGAGAGAGTAAAAACAAGGAATAATTGTATTGAATTCAATTGATTAAACTAATGAAATACAAGCACCTATTTATAAGACAAAAAGTAACTAACTAAAAATAAACTTTAATCCTATTCTTAAGGAATTAAAGATATACGATAATATCAGTAAAATAACAAATACTAATTATCCTAATAATTACTAAAGTGCCCTTAGAACATGAATTATTCACAACACCATCCCTTAATTCATGTTCATCACAAACTGACTGTATTAGAACCTCACTTTCTGGACAGCTCCAAAAGGTGCCATCCCTCAAACGGATAAGATGTTCAGTCTTGATATCCTTCATCAGAATATCCGCAGCTTGCTTCTGGTTGCAACTCTTCTTTACTAATATGACATCACCATAAAGACACACTATAATCATATTGCTTCCAGAATATTTCACATTGAAGCAACTCGATTTTCAAAAATCATTTAAATTTCGGAAAAAATAGTGAAATCGCCACCTAATTTTATTTGTTCCAAAAGGAACGGGAAAATATAGATAAAACCTCACAGATGCGGATAAGGCGGTCTACGATCAAAAATATGGAATCGGGAGTTATGCAAGGGAAGGTATTAGCATCCTTACATCCATCGTACTCGATGGGACCTTTTAGTTCTAAGTGTTTGTGTGTGTTTATTGCTAAGTTATGAATACCAAAAGAAAAAGAATTTGTTTATTATTATTTTGAGTTTGGCACGGTTTCAAAATCGTGTGCCTACGTATTCCCTTGTGCAATGGGAAAGTCAAAACTCCGTAGTTCCTCTTAAAAAGGTTTTTATTGGTTGTATTAATTTTATAAGAAAATCGTGATTAGACATTTCAAATGCTCGAATTTAGACTTGTTTAGTTTGTTTGAAAAGCTTAAGTCCTCGTTCATTTGAAATGGCTATTGCACACTCTTTATATGAAAAGAGTTTGGATGATCGCGTATGAGTGATAAAAGAATTTGAGTGAGTTGAGTTGATTTTAAGTTGTGGATGACAAATATTGAAACATTAGGCTATCATCTAATGATTCAAGTATTCAAATTAGCAGCAAGTTCAACCAATCATCTCTCATCCAAAATATTTATTATGAAAACAAATGAAGTGAAACAAAGTTCACAATTATTAAGTGCGAATAAAAGTATTTAAATCATTAGGCTATCGTCTAACGACCCAAATACTTTAAATTTGATTAAACCGCCGCTATCATCCAACAATTTAACCGAATGTCACAACACTAAGTTTTTAAATTAAAACATGGGTAGAAGTTTTTAACTTATTAGGCTATCACCTAACAACCTAAAACTTCTAATTTGTTTAAACCATTAGGCTAACATCTAACGATTTAAACAAACCCCATCTAAATGTTTTGAAAATCAATTTAGGAAAACAAGTTCAATTAAGTAATTTGATCCTTGAAAGTGTTTTAAGGTTCGACGAGAGAGAGATGGAATCGGTTATGATTAATTAAGTATATGGACTTAATTAATCTCGTGAGGATAAGTGCTCTATCCCCAACCATGAGACTCGTACATGGAAAATTGGTATATGGACCAATGTTATTTTCGGTTATGATTAACTAAAGCAACAAGGGCTTTAATTAACCTCGTGAGGATGGCGTGCCCATCCCCAATCCCGAGACCCTTTAAGAAATCGACTTATGAGCCAATCAAAGGAAAATCGATTAATTTTAATGTTGGGTGCGAAGTGTACAATGGTGAATAAATACCGAATGAGCGAATAAATAGACAATTATCACACAATACAATCGGAAATTTAAATAATTTTAGAAATGGTTTTTTCTGTTTGATGAAAAATCAACTAATAGTTTAATCGATAAATCATCAAATAAAAATTATCAGAACTAATTATCATTTAGTACATTGCACAAAAATTAAATCATTTATAAAAATAGAATAATTTAAAAGATGAGAGTTTAGAAATGGGCCTGATATTGTAGTGATTCTGGGGGGTGTTGGAAGCGAGAATAGCCCGAGTCCGTGAAGAAACCCATCTGATCATGCGTGGCCGGTCAGCAAAATTTCACCACGTGTTGGTATTTCGTCGGATCTTCTTTCCAAAACATCCGACGGTCATGATGGAGTGTTATTTTTCAAGCATCAAAGAAATAAAATAAATGACTAAAAAGGAAAAAAAAAATAGAAAATACCAAGGTGGTGACTCTTGTCACCACCAAACTAAGATAATTAGAATAATATAACATAAAAAAAACTCTAATTAAAATTAAACTAAAACTAAATAGAAACAAAGAATCAGTCTCTCTTGCGACACTCATCTCTTCTCGTTATCTCTCTCGACCTCTCATCATCTCTCTTGCTACCTCTCTCACTCATAGATCTCTTACTCACAGAGAAACTCTCTGCTCTCATCTCTCTCGTTCAGAAACGAAGCATGTTGGAGGAAAGAAAAAGGAAAACCCACCGCGGAAATCGCCTGCCATGGGGTCCAAGGTTCGATTTTGATTTTCTTACATGTTTCTTGTTCGTTCTTGGTTCGACACTTGATTTGGCTTTGGATTTTGCAGATGGTTACCAGTTTGCTTTAGATCTTGAAGGGTCCGAAACCCTAGATGTTGATTCGGCCTTCTGGACTTCTCGTTTTCGGGTGAGACCGCCTAAACTTCTCCTTCTTTCTTAGTTCAAACGTGATTTCTAAAAATGCTTTCAAGGGTTAGGTTTTAGGAAGATGATGATTAGAGTTAGGGTTTTGTGTTCGAATGTTGTTCTTGAGTTAATACGTTTCGGTTTTTGGAATGTGAGTTGCTTGGTTTTGGGTTGATATATTTCGGTTTTTGGAATGTATAGTTGCTTGGTTTTTTCGGTTTCTTGCTTCGGTTTTTGGAACATATGAGTTGCTGTTGGCTTCGGTTTAACTTAGAATGACATTTTCCTTGTTTTTTTGGTTATGGTTTAACTTAGAATGACATTTGCCTTGGTTTTGGTTATGGTTTTGAAACTGCTTTTGAACAAAGGTTGTTGAACAATACTTTTTCCGGTTTTTGGTTCTTGGTATTCGTAGTTCTCTTTGAACAAATGGTCTGTGTTTTATCTCGACCCAACCGAGTTTTTTGGAACTAGTTTTCGCTTTATCCGATTCTCGTCATCCTGCTCGCTATGGTTTTTCTCTCGCTATGCCGATAACCCTTCCACTTTTAGCCAACCTGTTGCTTTTCTCAATTGGCTTTATTGCCTTGATATTTTGGGCTTTGTCCGCTTCCTCGCCTCTGCTCGTTGCTTTCTTTTATGGTTTTGTCTCCGTTGATAACCATGCCGCTCGCTGCTGCTTGTGATAACTGCTTTGGCTGAACTTTACTTTGCTTGCCTTGGAAAATATGATGTTATTTTCTGATTTTCCTCCTCACACCTCCTTTTGTGAACCAAACCTTGTTTGTGATTTGTAATAGGAGGTTGTGGCCGATGAAAGAACTTTAAAGTTCGAGGCTTTGTCGCTGAACATGATTAAAACTCTTAAACCCGAGTCCTTAAACTTAACCCTAATGATGAGCCTTGAAACGAATAGTTTCCTTGGGAATTCTTGCTTATTTTAACTTCTTGATTATAATTGCTAATTATGCTTCTCTTTGTTTCATGTAACATTGAATGATGGTGAGATGTGGACGAAGATAGCAAGGCTAACCAATCAAGAATTTGCAAGAAAATGGACCATGGAGCAAGAAATTTTGAATAGCAAACTCTTCTTAGAAATCCTAGGAAACTTCTTTGAAATAGTTTTTGTAAACTTGAAATTTTGTCATTGTAAATGGATTTGGCCATGTCTATGTTGACTTGTATCTCTTTACCAATACATTTTCTTATTGAATAAAAATGTATTTCAAATTTGAAACTTTGGCTCCAAATTAGCCCTTGTATAGAATCAAGTTAATCATAGTGCTTGTAAAAAAAGATTGAATCTTGAAAGAAACATTTGAAAGGAATTATCAAGACTTTGCATGAAACTTTTCCCCGTTGAATGGTTTTAAGATAAGCTTGAATCGCTTTTGATTAGTACTTGAATAAAATACCAATTGAATTAAAATTAATCAAATTCAAATTAACTTCCATGAATAGAAATAACGCCATAATCGCAATGGCTCTTAAATTAATTAAAGTGAATCTTAAATTCAAAATAAAAGATTCATCTTAACGATAGAAATAAGAGATGTCTTAATCACAATCTCAACCTTCATGCCAAAATTCATCTCTAATAAAACAAGATTTAACGATGATTAATTTTCTTTTTTCGATAATACTAACACAAGAAGAGTCTTATATTAGCAAAACCTCTTAGATGGTGATGAAACTTCTAACAAGGAAAATGATGTATTGATTAGATAGAAACTTGTAATGCGAATAAAACCCTATCTATGGTCAACCTCGTGTGATGCAATAATCTTATGAGAAACACAAGGAATAAAGTCTTGATCTTGTGCATTAATGAAATTCAAAGGAGTATGCCTTGAAGAAAGGATGCTTCACGATCACTCACGAACTCAAAATCGTTTCAAGATGAAACCCCGAGCTTGGAGGGTAAATTTTGGGTGCGCACACATACACACTATACTTTATGTCACATTTCAAACCTTTGCTTTTAGAAAATAAATCAATCTTCCGAGTCCAAGCTCGGGTACTTTCTTTAATCCATGGCTTGTGTAACTTATACACCATCCCTTCCTAATTTTTTTCACGAATCCGAAGGTTGTGACACGATACCTCTTCTTGTAATGGTCCATTCGTAAATGCGACTTCACATCCAAATGCATTAGTGGCCAACTTCGATTGTTTCATGAGCAAACACCTAAAATAGTCTTGTCCGTGTTTCTAAATAAACACCGCCACTACCTTGCTTTATTCTTGCCAACCGATCCATCCGCTTAAACCTCACTTAAAATCCCATCCGACCGATGGCTTTCTTCCCTTGGAATCTTAGAAGACTTCCAAGTCTTGTTTCCTTCTGAGGCCTCAAGTTCTTCATTCATGGCATTCAGCCACGCTTTCTTCTTGAGAGCATCTTCAATGCCTATTTTTTCAGAATCTCCTTCTGATTCTGGAACCATATCTCCTTCTGGACTTTCTCTAGAAGTTTTATTTCCATCAAGTTCCACCTTTGAGTTTTGGACCTTGTCCGAATCATCACCTTTTGAACTTCCACCGAGTTCCACTTTGTTAACTTGACCTTGTTAGAATTATCACCACGAATCATCACCTTTAGAAGTTCCACCGTGTTCCACCTTTGTTAACTTCGGACCTTGTTCGTAGCCATCACCTTCGTGGTTGATCGTAAGCTTGCTCGAAATTCCACCTTCGTAATCTTGATCACCGCGAGGTCGGACTAGAAATTCCACCTCGTAATCGAATCATGACCAACGCGAGGTCGAACTAGAAGTTCCACCTTCGTAATCATGACCAACGCCGAGGTTACTAAAGTTCCACCTTCGTAGTCATGATTACCACCAAAAGTTTGATCACCTCGAGCTTGTCCTCCGTAAACGTTCGTAGTTTTCCTTCCGAAGCATGATCACTTTCTTGATCACCCTTGTCCTCCAACCCACGTTTAGAGTTTCCTCCGTACATGATCACTTTCTTGATCACCCAAGCTTGTCCTCCAACCACGCTTTAGAGTTTCCTTCCGGAAGCATGATCACTTTCTTGATCACCCGGAAGCTTGTCCTCCCACGCCCTGAGTTTCCTTCCGGCATGATCACCACCGATTGGATCATCATCGAATCTAGATCGAATCGATTCACTATCCGACTCATCCTTGAGTCTCCAAGCTTCTTCATCTTCCCGACTCTAATACTTCTTAACCTTCAATACTATCGACTCATCCTTAGAGTTCCGGCTTCATCGACCAACCTTCTACTCTAACTCATTTTCGAACCTTCATGTTTCTAACGAACCTTCGCTTCGACTGAACCTTCTCGCTGCTCATCTTCAAAACCTTCATGGACTCAACCTTCGCTCGACTCATCTTCATAACCTTTATGTTCTGACTCATCTTGGGAATCTTCGACTCATCTTCTATCTCATTTTCCGACTGATTCATAAGAGACTCCTTCGTAATCTTCACCCCTTCGATTCGTAAAATGACAACCTCATGTGTTCCTCGTCAAATTCATAAGTCATCAATAGCATAGGTTCATCATCAGAGTCTCCTCTTACCATATTCGCTTCTTCTAATTCTTTTTCTTTGTTTGACCGACAATCTCTTGCAAAGTGGCCAAATTGCTTATAGCAATAACATTGAACTTTCCTTTTATCCTTTCCCTTTTGATACTTCTCATCGATTAGAAGCTGGCTTCGGTATCCATCACCATGTCTATTCTGCTCCTGGTCCTTCTTGACAAAAGAAGCTTTCAGAGTGTGCTCTACTTCCCTCTCAGAAGTTCTATCAGCCAAGCGCAACTCATGTGCTTCTAGACTGCACTGTATCTCTTCAATTTTCATGGTCTCCAGATCTTTGTTATGTTCAATAGAAACCACAATATAGTCAAACAAAGGATAAGTGACCTCAGAACCTTCTCTATGATCACTTGTTCAGAAAGAGTCTCTCCACAAGCCTTCATCTCATTAGTGATCGAATCACTCGAGATATACTCGTAAATCTTCTCAACGCTCTTCATGTGATTTTCGTATTGCTTTCTCAAGGACCGAAGCTTCACCTTCTTCACTGATGCGTCACCACCGTAACACCTGACAAGTGTGTCCCACGCCCCCTTTGACGTCGTAGAATCTGCAATCTTCTAAAACACAGTCGCATCCACACACTGATGGATATAGAACAACGCCTCGATCCTCCTCCTTTTATCTCTCTTCACCTCTTTCTTTTTGTTGCGCCTACAACTGGAATGTAACCATCAGTAACAAGCTCCAGAACATCTTGAGCTCCAAACAACACACGCATCTGGATCATCCATTGATTCCAGTTTTTGCCATCAAAGACTGGAAGGTTGGTGCTTAGGTTGTTGTTTCCTTCATCTTCTTCCTTGTGCAATAACCCATGACAGAACACGATTGTTGTTTCCTAATTCTAAACCTAAGCTCTAGATACCAATTTGTTAGGACAAGGGTAAGATAACAATGATGGAAATAAGAAGAGAGAGAGTAAAACAAGGAATAATTATACTGAATTGAATTGATTAAACTAATGAAATACAAACACTTATTTATAAGACAAAAAATAACTAACTAAAAACAAACCCTAATCTCATTCTTAAAAATTAAAGATATACGATAATAAAGAAATAACAAATACTAAATTATTCTAATAATTACTAAAATGCCCTTAAAACATGAATTATTCACAACAAGTTTCACCCTATTTTTTAAACAAGCTAAATTATTAGCATCACACCCTAAACAATGTGTCATCCTGTCTTCCTCATTCTTTTGGGGCTAACGACACACATTTAATGATACGAATATATGTATGATATGATTTTCAACTTTTACATCTAATTTTTTTTTTAAATTAGTTAAACTCACATATACCGTTTTACTCTCCTTAAACATGATATTTCACTGCATGAAAATATCTTTTCCCCATTATTTATGTTGATGGACTTAAATGGCTTTTAATAGCCCTACCCTTAGGAAGGGTCCATTGTCCATTTTATTAAGGAAGTTGTCAAACTCTTGAGAAATAAAATAAAATAGAAAGACCACAAAAGGAAAGTCTTCCTAGCGACAAAACTAAAAGGAGATAGATTTGGAACCAGTCAAGGATATGGTAGTGCCACTATTACCCTTCAAGTTAATAATCCTAACATGCATTGTTTCTAGACAACACATGTAATACACCTTTTAGCTGTTTTGGATTTTGCTTTTCAATAATATTCTGTCCATTAAATTATACAATACCTTTCTATCTACTCATTATTCTTTATTATAATTGTTTTTTATCCAAGATTATATGTATCTCAATGTTTTCGGTTAAGAACTAATCATTATCCAAAATTTGATTAGGCAAATCAATTTACATTCAGTTTTTTCGTTGACTTGACTACAAAGGGTCCATCTCTATTTTCCACTTAAACATTTTGAAGAGTTTTAGAAATTTTATAAATATTACCTACTATTAATAATCTAAAAAGAAGAACGGAGAAAAGAAAATTAGATCCAAGAGTTACTATGTAATGAACTACATCAAAATTAACGTTATATGAAAGTTCATTTTGACGTTAATTTTTGATATCTTGATCGATAAGAAACCATTATAGATTAATCAAACTTTAGTATGATATATATATATATATATATATATATATAATGATATATTACAATCCAACGGTTGATTTTAAAAATAGTAATCCAAGTAACGCTTTTTGAGTGTAACAGAACATCAGAACTCTTCTGTAATTTGATCCTCTCTCTCTCTCTCTATATATATATATATATATATATATATATATATATATATATATATATATATATATATATATATATATATATATATATATATATATATATATATATATATATATATATATATATATATATATATATATATATATATATATATATATATATATATATATATATATATATATATATATATATATATATATATATATAAAACCTTCTAATCAATATGTTAAAATTAATGTTTTAAAACTTAGACCGAACCAATCGGTTTGACAGATTAAACTGAAAACTGAAGATGAATTCGATTGGATTAATTTTTTAAAATTGCTAATTGATGAAAATCGGATTGAACCGTCCAAAATTATTCTAATAAAAAAATCAAAAGTAAAATCGACCGATTCAAAAAGTGCATCAAATTTCCATTTTTAATATAATTTTTAAATTTAATATGTCGATATCAAAACTTAACATATATTTCTCAATCTTAAAAGAATTATATATTTATTTTAAAGTCATACAAACCTTTAAATATTGTCATTTCGATGTGATTTTTCTTTTAACCACACTCCATCATCATCATGTCGTCTCTTTCAAATGTAGTTACGCTTATCCAATCCAATATTATCTTTCAAACGTAGTTACGCTTATCCAATCCAATATTATTTGTTGTTTAAGGTAATATTATTTATTGTCGCCTATTATAATTTGTCTATCGAGTGCAACTCAAATTTATTTTTATTATTTAATTAATTATATTATATTGTTTGATTTTGGTATTCTATCTTATTTAATTTATGAATTCTTAATTATTTGAATTTTATTTTAGTTATTTTTGGTTTGAATTAGTGTAACTTATTTTATTGTTATTATTTAATTTGTTTAAAATTATTCTTAAATGAAAGTTGAAATGAAGTGTACAACTATGCTGTGTTATTATATGTACTATTGATATTAATGTATTAAGTTTGTAGTGAATTTTTAAAATATTTAATTTATTAAGTTGTGAAAATATAATTATGTGTGACATATCTATGAAATTTAGTTTTAATTGTTAGTTTATTTAATAAAACGTCGACCGGAGGGTTAATAAATTGGACCAATTGAACCTTAAACCGAAATTTTCACCAGTTCGATCTATGGTCTAGTTTTTTAAAAAATGTTTAAAATAACCCACCATCTATTAGGCAAGGTTAAATTGCACTAATAATTTGAATAAAAACGAAAGATTCCACTATTAGAAATTTCGTTTTTATTGACCAAAAAATTTCGGTCATTGTAGCGACCGAATTAGCCACAAAAATCTGATATTCATCCGTTAATTTTAAGAGGTCACTAAATCTATCATTAAAATAAATTAGCCATCGATTTAGTGATTAAAATTTTGTGATCGCTATTCACATTAAAATTATATTTATATAAAATTTAATTTATATAAAAAAATAAAAGACCGAGATTTCAGTCACTATTACTTTTTGTTTTATTTTTCTATTTTTTAATCCTCTTTATTATGTTATTATTTTCCTTTTAATTTTGTAAGATTTTAAATCTCTTTCAATTTTCAATTTTAATTTTTAATATATATATATATATATATATATATATATATATATATATATATATAGAGAGAGAGAGAGAGAGAGAGAGAGAGAGAGAGAGAGAGAGAGAGAGAGAGAGAGAGAGAGAGAGAGAATATAATAAAAATATAAAGTGGTCTATGCATTGATAGAATTCGCAGAAGCCACGAGTTTGATTTTTGAGTTTGACAATCTTTTATTTTATTTTATGAAAAAGAACATTCAGTCACTAAATTCAATCACAAACACGGTTGCAAAATATTTTAGTGACCAATTTTTAAACTATCTGATCTCTAACTCGATTAATAAATATAAATTTTTTAGTAGTGTTGGTCTCAATAACAACATGATATGACTCATTTAATACACAAAATCACATAGAAACAAGATATGATAAGTAGTTGGATAAAGATATGATATATACATGATAGATATACTAGGGAATCGGGTGCACCCTCAACTTATTCAAAGGGGTATAACCGGGTACACCATATGTGGTACGAGTTACACTGAGACAAAATTCAAAAATATATCTAACACTACAGAGGGTAGCCAGATACCCTATATGAGGTAACTGGGTATCCAACTAAAACAGACTCAAAAACCTGCAAATTTTATTTTGAAAAATGTTATATCTTTTGGAAAATAAACATTGCATCACTTCATTGTTTGTACACTTTTGAAGAGGTGTAAAGAGAGTATTTAAACCCTTATTTTTCAGATTTGAAAAACACATTTTTCTTCAACAACTCTTATAATTTTAAATCATCTCATCTTTCAAAATTCAAGTATAAAAAAATCTAAATTTTCTAAGGAAATTTTTTGCACTTAATTTTCTTTGAGAACACAAAACAATTTCATATCATCCATTAAACACTTGTACTATATCATTGAGAAAGTTATTTATTTAAAAGAGAATATCAATCAAGTGATTGATACATTGTCTATAACATTCCAAACTCTTATAAAAATTCAAATTAATTGTTGTAACCTTGTTGTCAATGATTGTTGGAAGAAAGAGAAGTCACTTTGAGAGGATTATGATCTTAGTGGACTTAGTAAATGTAAGTGTTTTGTGTTGGCTGCAATTTTTGGTAAAACCAGATTGGTGTGCAAATGTCTTGACTGATGTCATGACATTCTGATATGAAGACATTCGCAGATGAGTGTGATTGCAGATGCAACAAGATATTTGCATAACAAATGATATGCTATTTTCGTAAGAATAGGTTCTCGCAAGAAGTGTGTATGATGTGTGATGTCACATCCAATGTTAAGACATTCGCATAAGTGGAATATGCGTTTTAATTTCCTAAGAGTTTTCAGGAAAGTAAGCTTATTATGGGCTGGATCATTTCAGGAGGAAACCATGTTTAAGCTCTTTTGTATGTGGAAATTAGGTTAACTTTGATTAACCCTAATTATTGTTTTTCAAGCCCAAGACCAACTCCACAGGTTAACTTCAGTTAACCCTAATTATTATTGTGCAATCCCAAGACCAAGTCCACTCATGCATCTATATAATCTCACTAATCCTAATGTTAATGTTGCACATTTTTAAGAGAATATAGAAGAAGAAAGCAACGAATGTAATTGCTTGATCGTGAGTTCAAGACTTCTTTCTTTGTTTCGCTTTTATTTGTGAGCCAAGGAATTATTATTATGGTAAGTGAATTGGAGTAGGATTTTCTATAAGTGTAGTTTGTCACTAAAGCTTTTAAGCACGAGTGCTATGTCTCTTGATTAAAAGCTTGAAGCACGATTAAGTATTTGTGTTGAAGAGTGTCTTCATAATTTAAGTATTGGTTTGTAATCACCGCGTGATTGAGGGGAGTGAGTGAATTCTCGTGTCTAAGTAATTTTATATTGAAGTTGCATTGATAGGTCTTATGAAGGATATAAACCGTTGGTTTAATCCGAATTAGTACCTCTTATAGTGGATTTCTCCTGCTGGTAGCCCCGATGTAGGTGTAGTTACACACCGAATCAAGTTAACAATTGATTGTCTCCTTTACTGTTTTTACTTGTTTATTAACATTGTTAAAAAGTTTGTCAGATACCAGTGTCATAACATTCTATTTGACATCAAGTATCTGTTGCCAGAATTTCAATTGGCATCAGAGCAGGCACCTTGCTTGTTTATCTGGGTGAGATCTAGGACAATATCTTCCGCACTATGGACAAAGAAGGAGGATTTGGGAGCGCACCACCCATTCGATGGGTCAAACTATGACTATTGAAACCTCGTGATGGTTGCCTCTTGAAGTCAATCGGACAATAAAGCTTGGAGAGCTATCGACAAAGGATGGAAACATCCTATCAAGATTGAGAAAGATGGAACTACTAGTCGAAACCCGAGGAAGAATGGAGAAGAAGAAGAAGAGTCGCTCGGCAACTCTAAGGCATTGAATGCTTTGTTCAATGGAATTGATAGAAACATATTCCACTACTACATCAAGTGAATCGCCAAAGTTGTTTGGGATACCTCAAGACCACTCATGAGGGTACGCCCAAGGTAAAATGTCAAGACTTCGATGCTCACCGCCAAATTTGAGAACTGAGGATGAAGGAAGATGAGACCATTCATGAGTTTCACATGAACCTTCTTGAAATTCCCAATACCGTGAGCCTTGGGAGAAAAATGTCCAAGAAAAACTTGTAAGAAAGATTCTCGATCTTTGCCAAAAGGTTTGCATGGTGATCGCCATAGAAGAAGCTCGTGACATCCGCAACTCAAGGTAGATGAACTCATTGGTTCCCTCCAAACATTTGAGATGGGAATTAGTGACAATGCTGAAAAGAAGAACAAAAGCATAGCCTTTGTATCCAATACTGAAGAGGAAACTAAAGAAAGTGATGAGAAGAATATATCAGAAGCTATAGCTATGCTTGGAAGACAGTTTAACAGAATCATAAAGAGAATGGACTAGAAGCCAAAATCAAATGTCAAGAACACCCCCTTTGACACCAGCAGGACTTATGATTCAAATAGAAGAGCAAAATCAAGAAAAGGCAGCCAAAGCAAAGGGATTCAATGTCATGGATGTGAAGGTTATGGACACATTAGAGGTGAATGTCCTACCTATCTAAAGAAACAGAAGAAAGGAATGTCTGTTACTGGGTCTGGTGGTGACTCAAAGAGTGACTTTGAAGAGAAATCAGCTAAATTGGTTACTGCACTAACTGGCGTATGTAATTTTGACAATGATTCAAGTGATGAGGAGTCGACTTTGAAGAACTTGCACTCATACAAGAGTCAGGTATCGTGAGTGCTAAGTCCTCAACAAGGAGAGAAGTAGAAGAAACTCATAGTGAAGTTGTGTCGAGAAAAGGACCACATTGCAACTATAACTCACCTCAAAGGTGAAGTCCTCGCTAAACTCCAAACTTGATCGATGACAAAGTCCCGAATGTTAACCAACAATCGATAAATTGGAAGAAATCCTTCAAAGTGGACAAAATGCAGGAAATATGTCTGGAATATGCTTTGTTGCTGCAAAGGAATCTACTTTTGACATCAAGCAACCAAGACCTGAAAAAAGATGTCAAAACAGATGTCACAACATAGGACTCAACATCAAGGAAAAAGAAACATGAAGAAAAAATTCCAAAGATGGAGATGTCATTACTGTGGAAGGTTTGGTCATATAAAACCATTCTGCTTCAGACTATATGGATACCCTGATCAGACTCCACATGTTAAATCTAAAATCAATGGGACAACCAAGAATCAACAATGGATGAAAAAAACTGAAGCCTTAATAGCTCACACTTCTCTTAGAGTCTCAGCCAAAGAAGACTGGTACTTTGACAATGGATGTTCTAAACACATGACTGGAATCAAGAATATGTTGAGTGACATCAAACCTCACACTACTAGTTTTGTAAATTTTGGAGATGGAGCAAGAGGTGAAATCAAAGGTGTTGGAAAACTAGACTGTCCTGGAGTTCCAAACCTGGATGGTGTGTTGCTGGTAAATAGGCTAACTGCAAATCTCATCCGTATTAGTCAACTATGTGATCGAGGATTCAAGGTCAACTTCACAAAGTCTGAATGCCTTGTTACAAATGAAGAAAAGGAAGTTGTCATGAGAGGAGTCAGGTCAAAAGATAACTGCTACTTATGGGAGTCTAAGAACACTAACTACTCCTCTGTGTGCTCTATAGCCAAAGAAGAAAAGGAAGTGAAACTGTGGCATCAAAAACTTGGTCATTTGCACCTTAGAGGAATGAAAAAGATTATCTCCATGGAGGATGTCAGAGGGATTCCAGAGCTTCAAATTGATGAAGAAAGAATCTATGGTGAATGTCAGGTTGGTAAGCAAACCAGGATGTCACATCCAAAGACTAGACATCTAACCACTTCCAAGGTTCTGGAACTTCTACACATGGATTTGATGGGTCCTATGCAGGTAGAAAGACTTGGTGGGTAGAGATATGCCTATGTTGTTGTGGATGACTTTTCCAGATATACCTGGATAAACTTCATTAGAGAAAAATCGGACGTGTTTGATGTCTTTAAAGAATTGTACAAAAGACTTCAAAGAGAAAAGGAATGTGGTATTGTTAGGATCAGAAGTAACCATGGAAAGGAGTTTGAAAACAGTAAGTTTGATGATTTCTTCTCTTCAGAAGGAATCAATCATGAATTTTCCTCACCTATAACTCCTCAACAAAATGGAGTCAGGAAAGGAAAATGTAACCATACAAGAATCTTTCAGTGCAATGATACATGCCAAGAAACTTCTCATTTACTTTTGGGATGAAGCTATGAATATAGCATGCTATGTTCATAACAGAGTCACATTGAGAAAGGGAACCTCCTCTACCTTGTATGAAATATGGAAAGAGAGAAAACCTACTGTGAAGTACTTTCATGTCTCTGGAAGCAAGTGTTACATCCTGACAGATCGTGAGGAAAGGAGAAAAATGGATCCTAAAAGTGATGAAGGAATATTTTTGGGGTACTCTACCAACAACAGAGCATATAGGGTGTTCAATTCTAGAATCAATGTTATGATGGAATCCATCAATGTCATTGTTGATGATCATCATGAGGAAGCCAATGTCACATATGATGTTGAAACATTCTTTGAGACTCCCACTGAAGCGTCTACAAAAATTCATGACTCAAATCCTACCTCCTCATAGTCTGAATCAAAATCATCCAACAAAAAACCTTCCATCAGAATTCAGAAAGATCATCCTAAAGAACTTACCATAGGAGATCCCAACAGTGGAGTTGTTACAAGATCTAGAGAAATCATCTCAAACTCTTGATTTGTATCCAAGATTGAACCAAAGAATGTTAAGGAAGCCTTGACTGATGAGTATTGGATTAGTGCCATGTAAGATGAATTGAATCAAACGATATGGTGGAGCTGGTTCCTAGACTTGAGGGAACAAATATCATTTCCAAGTGGATATACAAAACAAATTTGATGTCGAGGGAGTTGTCACTAGAAATAAAGCAAGGTTAGTTGCTCAAGGCTACACTCAAGTTGAATGGGTTGATTTTGATGAAACCTTTGCTCTTGTTGTAGACAGAAGTCTTGTCTTATAAAGTTTAAATTGTTTCAAATGGATGTGAAAATTGCCTTTTAAATGGATACTTGAATGAGGAAGTGTATGGAACAACCTAAGGGGTTTGTGGATCCAAACCTTCCCGATCATGTATAAGTTAAGAAAATCTCTATATGGTATGAAAGAAGCTCCTAGAGCTTGGTATGAAAGATTGACCAAATTTCTCACCGACAAAGGATACAGAAAGAAGGAATAGACAAAACTTTATTTGTGAAGGATGAAGGAGGAAAAATCATGGTTGCACAAATTTATGTGGATGATATAGTGTTTGGTAGAATGTCGACATAATGGTTAAACACTTTGTTGGTCAAAGTATGAATTTGAAATAAGTCTCATGGAGAATTGATTTATTTTTGGCTACAAGTCACACAGATGGAAGACTCTACTTTCCTCTCTCAAAGAAAGTATGCCAAGAACTTAGTTAAAAAATTTGGGATGGAAAATGCCAGCCACAAAAGAACTCCTGCCCCTACTATCATACCCCAATTTTTTACGTAATATACTACCTCACATTAATAAACCGTAACGTAATTAATGTGTGGATTTCACAGGTCAAAATTAGGGTTTCACAAATTTTTCATCTGATTCAAGAGACAATCAATTAGGGTTTGAGTTTCCCTCACCTCAATTGATCCATCTTGATCAAATCATCAACCTCTGATCTTCAGATATCCAACTTTTCTCATTGATCAATCGAGGATCGACCAATTAGGGTTTTCATCGAGGATGAGTAATCTCTGATTTTCTGATCAATGAATGACTTTTTTGATTAGAGATTGATCTTCATATCTTAAATACAACATTTTGACCTAATTTCTGGATTCAAAACATCACAGAAGTTCACAGAATTCATCACCAAATTGGATCATCCGATGAAATTTCATCTCGACCGAAAAGTCAAACTTTGACTTTGGTCAACTTTTTCAAGACAAAACTTTTTCCATCATCAAAATACTTCAAATGATCCATCATGATCATAAAAAATCAAGAAATTTGAAAAGTCAACAAAAAGTCAAAATTTTCAACACTTAGAAAATTTTTCAAGTGTTAAAATTTCATACTTTTTCCAAACTTCATGGCATTTTTTCACATAGTTCCACTTTGAATTGGAAAAAACTCAAAACATGAAAGTTGTAGCTCTTGAAACAAGCTTTCAAAATGTCCAAGAACCTCAAATCCATGGAGTCTAGCTATACTTTTGATTTTGAAACATAGAGCTCCAAAATCCTTGATTTTCAAGTACAAAGTTCAAGATTATAGGTCATTTTTGTTTCTTCTTCTAGAAGCTATGCCACCTTGCAAAGAGAGTTAGAGCTGATAAAAATCAGATGGAGAGTAATTATGATGGGATAAGATCAAGTTGAAAAATTAACCATGGTTAAAAGGAAGCCTTTTGTATTTAATGCAAAATGACTTCCTTGCCCCTAAGGCAACTTGTAAATACCAAAGCCAATCTCTTGTACTTACCATTCAGAATTTGTGACCTATAAATAGAGGTCTTGTTTGCAATTTCAAAACACACCAAAGCTATGCAAGAACATGCTTTCTCTTCTTTCTTAGAATTCAAGAAACATAGTGTAATTTGAGAAATCTTGCAATTTTGAATACTAGTGAAAACCATGAGTAATTTGGTGTCTAACATGTTTTAATATCAATATAAAACTTGTTTGAAACATAAAATCAACACAAGAAACACAAAAAAGATTTTGCATTTCACACTTTCAAACTTGCCAAAATTGCCATAACTATCGAATTTGAACATGGCTCGAGCAAGTGGTGTTTTGATCATCCAAACATCATCAACATACTTCAGAGATGATGCACTATTACTTGTGATATGTAACACCTCCAAGCACAATCACTTTCACTTTGAGTGATGCAAGTGGACTCGTAGAATAGCCTGCACCATTCCAAAGCAAGGTGCTATCCTCACACCTTCCATAAGGTTCACCGGTGCTATAGCCATCATCAAACAACAACCGAAACACCCAAAGACCATTTTCAATCTCAGCTTGAACAGGTAAGAAACTCAACTTCGAACTCTATGATTTCTTGATTCCAGTCAAAAAAACTCTTGGCCATTTTGTTTCTGCACTATCAACGATCAATAACCCTCAATCAATTGATAAAATCATTCACCATACACGATGTCAATTAAGATTTTCAGTTTTAGGGTTCTTCGTGTTCTTGAGAAATTCAAACATGTTAGGCTTAAAATAAATGAAATTAAATGACATCATCATGTTCCTGGTGTCATACCCCAAAATTTGCCCTCCATCTTCTCAAGATATTTCATACATCTATGCTCAAGGATTCCTCAATAGTTGATCAGACAAACTCTCTCCTAGACAATCAACCCAAACTAGGGTTTGGTATCTCTCAGGCCAAGATGGGCTTCCAACATCTCCAATGGTCCCCATGCCTCCTCATATGCTTTAAAGATTCTCCATGTCAAGTTTCAAGCTCACAAGTCAAGTTTCGCATAACGCTCGATGGTCGAAAATCACCAGATTGGAAAAAGTCAACTATGGTCAACATACAACAAACTTCATAATTTTGGGTCAACATCCTCATTTTGAAGTTACATTCATCATTTGATCAAGGGTTGATCATGATTCATCAAGAAAACTCAAGATTTGCTCAAAAGTCAAACTTTCTAAATTGGGTTTCTAGTGAAAAGTCAATCGAACTTTAATCGATCATAACTTTCTCATACTTTCTCGTAAATTTTCCACCACCTATTGTTTTGAAGGAAATTCAATTCTCTACAACTTCATGTCTCACAAGAATGTCCAAAAATGCTTCATTTGAGAGGTATAGCTCAAAACATTGTGTCATTTTCAAAGTCAACAAAAGTCAACTTTTGTTTTGAAGATATATTGAGCATGAAAACTCCAATTGAGATGAGACCAAAAGGTTGGTTAGAGGACTCTTAGAGCTTTCCAAAAGTCCAAGAACACTCAAAATGTGGAAAATTGAGCAAGATACACCATTCACAAGTTGGGCAATTTGAAGGAATGCACAAAGAGAGATACTTAAAATCAAATTTTTGCAAACGGGCTTGCTTTTTCTTCATCCAAACTTATTCCTCACACCATTAGGAATATCCAAGCCCAATGCCACGAATTTTTATTTTATTTTTCTATTTAATTTGGAATTTATTCATTTAAATACAAATTAAATTTAAAAATAAAGTATAAAATCAAAATTAATTGCAAGATTGATTTTTATTCCTTCCTTGAGACCCAAGCAACTCACAAAGGCCAGCAAATTTCGAAATTTGATCAATATGGCAAGATTGATTGAAATTAATCAATTTTGAAAATTTGATTTTGTACAAAAATCAAATTTGATTTGCTTTGAATGTTGATTGATTCCTTCCCAAAACCATCCCAAATCCATCCAAGATAAATATATGATGCATACCTATCAAGAGAGAATGTAAAAATTGGCTCAAGAACCCTAACCTAAAACTCAAAAATCGTGACCTTCAAGCAAGTGGCAATCATACTTCCACCGCTTCAATTGATTTTGAGGTGTCCAATACATTCCTTGACATCTCCGTAATCATTCCAGATCCTTACATTGCTCAAAACCATCAAGAATCCATCAAACACGATTTCAGTTTGTCAAGTTTTTTTCAAAATCGATTTTCATCATTCATGCATTATTAACTTGTTTTGATTGTTTGTTCATGTTTAGAATCAAGTATGCAAGCTATCCGGACGTTTAATTTGCTTTGAGTGCCTCGGATCGAGTTATGCCATTACTAGGGTTTTGAGGTCGATTTAGGTTTCACCAAATAGGAAAAATTGGACCATGAGACTATACCAATGCATTCGGAATGATCCCAGGAATCGAACCATGCTTTTAGAATTCATTTATATTATGTATTCTGGATTTTTGATGTTTGCCAGGGACATAGCGTCGAGCCAAGGCCGACGCAGGATTTTCAAATTTTGAAACGAGGAAGACTAAGTTTCGCGTGATCCGAGTATCGTGAAGCGACACATGTTTTCTTCTATCGCCCGATTTTCAGAAACGCGCTATGGCTCAAATGGCAAAGGCAAGGACCTGTTTGAAAGCAAGGTTCCGGCCTCCAATCCGCAAGACCAATGTTTTTCTTCTTTTTACAAACTTAACATATTTTCTATTTTCTTTTATTTTAATATTTGCATCAATTTTAATTTCTTTTCATATTTTTATTTATGCATTAAAAAATCATCAAAAATTATTTTTCTTTTTGCATTTATTTTCAGAAAACCTTTATTTAATTTATAAAATTAAAAAATACAATTTTGCATGCATATTTATTTTTATTCATAAATTTGCATTTAAATCACTTTTAATTCATTTTAAATTATTAAATTGCATCCAAAAAATCCCAAAAATTTATTTTAGCATATTTATATTATTTCCAGCATGTAATAATTTTCTCATATAAAAATTTGCATTTTTCTAACATTTTTTCTTTTGTTCGATTCATATCGTATTTTTCGATTTCTCATTCCTTTACAGTCGATCCGATTCGCATTTATTCTTTCTTTATCATTTTGTTTTTCAATAATGTAACTGCTCATGGGATGTAATAGTTTAAATTAGGATCTTTATTTTCCGTGATTTAAATTATGTATCTCTAAAGCCATGTAATAGCGTATGACATTTACCTTTCCGCATTTTACATTCCGCATTTTAATTTCCGCACCCTATAAATTGCTAGTAACTAGGCGTATGGCAAGATAATAACGAACATAGCCCACTAATTTGCAAGATAAAATACTTGAAATCAACACACTTCTTTTCACATGCACCCTTAGGGTAATTCTCTCTCGCTGCTTTACGAATTCAAATGGTCATGTCCTCGAACGAGGTATTCTAGCACCGCTGCTTCCAAACAAATCATCATAGTCCCTTCGATACAAAGATCATAAGACCCACGATGTCGCCACGAATACATGATCTTGACCTCGATTGTCGCCTACGAAAATGATGATAGTCCTTCGAATGTGCTAGGATACTTCCTAAGTTGCCTTCTATGACCATCCGATGTCCTTCGAATGTCCCGCTTACATCCAACAAATGGAGCTACCTACTAACTAATGGTACGGCTAGCGCTATTCTAAAGGAACGAGAAGTAACAAAACGACCAATTCTGAGTGGGTAATAAGTCTTTTAGTTGCTTGCTCTAACCAAATGCTTTTCACCACACACTTTTTCAAAGTTCAAACTCTTTTCAAAACGAAACATTTCCAACACTTTGTATACCTACATGAGTCATTACAAAGTCAAAGCGAAATGCCTTTTCAAAACATTTTTGTCAAACACATGAAGCAATTTAAAAGTGATCTAAGAACAAGAGCCGTAGATAACTACGGATGGAAAGGGTGCTAATACCTTCCCTCATAACCATTCTCCCGAACTCGTAATCTAAAAGGTCTTTTTCAGATTTTACCTTCCTTAATTGATAAAATAAAGTCGTGGCGACTCTGCTATCCGCACATTATACAAAATCTCAAAGTTTACGTAATTGTATCATGCTGACAAATCCTAAAAGAGAGAATTGCCTTAGGATTTCTAGATAACCTTATTGCTTTTGTTTGACTTGTATGCTTTATCTTTAAGGGTTGTGGGTATTATATTTGTGGGGATCCCAAACGGATAGCCTTTAGGTAGTAGCAATAAATCACGTACCGCTTGACGATAACTAAACGGTCAAATGATGGCTACGTTAAGTGACACTTTGTTATCCCGATACTCTTCATTCCCAAGTGAAGATATTTGGCTTCGGTGGTGTCATCACGCTAACTAAACTTTTAGAACCTTAATGACCCATCTTGGCCATTAAGGTAAGAGATGGCCATGGTGCGCTAGGTTGGTTGATACTGGCTACGCCATCGAGATCGACTTTTGGGATATTTCGATCGACCACTGGTAGTCGATTGAAATAAACGCCTACGAGAAAGATCGATGATGAGATTCCTAGAACCCGCTATTATTATAGGACAGATAACCAACTCAAACTTTTGGTGGGTAATCACTATACCTCATGCAAGCCTTAACCCTAGGCTCATGTGTGAATTGTTTTGTGTGCTAAACATGACATCATGACATCATTTGCATTGCATATCATTTCTAACTATTTCAAGGACCTAGGATTTATCTTTGCTCTTTGTGGTATTATGGCTTCTAGAAAGACTATCCGAATCAACTTCACGGGTATACCTTCTCACTCAAAGATTTGGTTTCGTAAATTCCATTATGCTCGCCCATCAAAAGACATGGTTATCTACTTGATTTGGTTATTCCTTGAAGAAGATATGATGCATGTCCTATTCCTTTTGATCCGAAACACCATTGCTTTACATTCCCAAATTATCGCTTGGTTCCTACCTTGGAAGAGTTCTCTAAGCTACTGGATACCTATTCTTGACCAAATGCCATTCACCGTCTAGAGAAGGTTCCTAGGTACGAAGACATTGCATCCGCTTTACATCTCAAGCGCCTGACATCGAAGCCAATTGGGAAACTAGAAGTAGAGTTAAGGGTTTACTTTCCAAGTTCCGATTAAGAAAGCCCGAGAATTCTCAAAATGAGTTTCCATGCATTCAAGACATTGTGCTAATCTATGGTTTGGTTCTATTTCCTAACTCGGATCAATTCATAGATGTTAGTGCCATCAAGTTGTTTCACCCATAATCTCGTGCCTACTTTACTGGAGACATCCCATTCTTCCACACTGCATTACTAAAGCCAAGGAACTCTCATGTGTGTGTACGCTTACTTTCCGTGGTTTATTTCGCACCTTCCTCCATCGCTTTGAAGAATGAACAAAGGTTGAGATGGTCTCAAAGGTTGATGTCACTCTCTCATTCAGATATCCGTTGGAATCTTTCTCTCAAAAGGATTTCACCTTCATTGAAAGGCCAGGAGAATTTCTAATGTACCACTACTTGGTATAAGAGGAGGTATTACTTACAACCCTTCTCTAGCTCTACGTCATTTTGGTTTTTCTCAAAAGATGGTCCACATGATATGCTTCTCCAAGATATTGTGTTCGACTACAATCACGATCTCCGCATTACCGATTTAAGGTTCATACACTGGGTGGTAAAGAATGACACTGCTATAGGTGTACTTATACCGCTTCATCCCCGATATGCCTATCGATTTCAAGACTTGAAGAGATCCCGGATTCACCAAGGAAGAAAGGGATACTTGAAGCTCTGCATATGCAAGTGAGAAGAAAGTGCTAGAGTCGACAAGCTACAGAGGAGCGAAGCATCAACGCCTACCTAGCACCAAGAGGAAGCGCCCATGGAGACTTAGAGCTTTAGGATTTTTATGCTTTTCTTTGTTATTGTTTTGAACTATCTCTTGTACTAAAAAGAAAAAAAGAGAAAAAGAATAATAAAGAGTGTACTAATAAATGTTTGTTCATTGCTTATTTAACAAAATTAAATCTTTAGGTCCTTGAAAACATTGCATTGCATTCGCATAAACATTGCATATCATAGCATAACATTGCATCACTGTACATCAAGATGGGTTTTCATTTTTCGCTATTTATTTTAGCGAAATGGCTCTTGAACATCACAAAGATCTTCAAGCTCGAATGCCTGGGCCAGCAGATGTTCACCACTTGGTCCAACAAGAGGATCCAAGAAGCTCATCAACAGAAGAAGAAGGTTGTTGGTCTCCTCAACATGGGCGACGCTACAAAGGTGGTCCCAAGAGGGTCACTGGACAGAGCTCTCTCAAGGAAGTGTCAAGACCGAACAAAGTAACAAGGGTAATGGTGAAGGCACACCGAGCTTGAGAAGAACTATGATGATGGCCAATACTGATGAGGATGACAAGTACAAGCAACTTGAAGATCGTCAATGCGTGGAAAACCCAAGATGTCCGGCTGAATTTTGATGATCTAAGTCTTGTCCTCGTGTTGTGATTCCTCCCAAGTTCAAAGTTCCTACTTTTGCCAAGTATGATGGCATGTCTTCCCTAGGCTACATTTGAAGTCCTATGTTCGTAAGATCAACCCCTACATCGAGGATGTAGTCAGGATGCACTATTTTCAAGAGAGTTTGTCCGAACCCGCTAGAGTGGTACTATCACCAGAGAATGACCGTATCCGCATTAGAGTGACTTGGCGATGCTTTCTGACAAGATGAGTATAATGTCAATTGACACCCACTGCATGCAACTACAAAGCATGTCTATGGGTCGTGACGAGAAGTTCAAAAGTATGCTCGTATGGAGAGATCAGCAAGAGTTCACCACCCTTGTCCAATAGTGGAGTTGGTTGATATGTTCATGGGACACTGCACTCCATTCTTCAATCATCTCGATTGAAACTCTTCACCGGTTCATCGAAATGATATTGACAAAGCAGCGATTGAAGTCGGGTATCAAGAGTGGAAAGATTCGCAGACATCTTCAAATGTCACAAGAGGTCTTTTGGTGGTAAGAAAGAAACTAATGTCAGGTGGTCGAAAGCCGAGCCAAGACCGACCGTGCTCAATGCTGGGGCCAGATCTCCGGGCCCTACATCAAGACAACTTCAATGAGACAACGAGCCAGAACCAAAACGCCACCACGAAGACAGCTTTAAGATCAACATGCCTTTGTCGCAAGCCTTGCAACACATGTTGAAAGCCGATTGCCTTGAGGGATCCTCCTCGTAATGTCAACACCTCCCTCCGGTACAATCCTAATGCTAAGTGTGCTTACCATTCCAATAGCCCCGACATAGTAATCGATGATTGTTGCTCAAGAACAAGATTCAAGATATGATCAATCTAAGGCATTGAGTTTGATCCTCCCGCTGAGACTCGAATATGATCAACGCGCCTATGCCTAACCATGACAAGGGTTCCAATGTCACAGACGATACTTATGTTTTCAACATAGATGACTTGACCATTCCTCCGATGACCAAGAAGAATTTGTTGCAAGCGTGTCAACCTGTGATGCCCGAGAATTGTCGCTGGTGCCCATCCGCACCGATGGTCAGGCTTGGTCGAGAAGACGGTTCAGGCATGATGGATAACCGTGAGATACTATTTCAAACCACCGTGCGTAAGCGGTGAAGAAATGTCTAAGTGAAGATTGACAATGCGAATGAAACTGCACTATCCGTGTGGGATACCTTGGGGCGCCAAGTGGAAAGTATGATTACATGGTGAAGTACACTGCTCCCGAGAGCTACAAGATTCCTATCAAGATGTTAAGGCAACCGGGGTGACGATTTCCTTAAGCCGATGTTACATATAAGGATTTTCCTCACGATCCTCGGTCCTGAGTGGCACCTCTCATTATCACTTTCCCGCACTGGCCCATATTCCTCCGACAAGGCTATCCTTGGAATTATGGAGTCGATGTTTACTATCATGGTGTCAAGCAAGACCTCTCGACCATTGAAGATCTTACTTGAAGCTACCATTCCGACATTGACAACATCACCGATCAAGTAAGGTGACCGAACCGAAGGGTTTCTCTCCGTAAATCTCTCCTCCAAAAGACACCGACTCCACAGATTCCGCCTATTCAATCCATTCCCAAGCTAGAGGGAAAGAACCAAGACTCATCCCGCCAACCGTACCAAAGGAAGTTATCAAGACACCTCCAAACAAGAAATGGAGGAAATTCAAGATTATCAAGAAAAGTGACTACAATGTCAGGAAAGCTAGACAGACTGCCCAAGATCTCCATGCTTGCTCCTTGTGCTCGAGGCTCATGCTAATGCCTTGGTGAAGTTTCAAGAATGCTTGTCATGCAAGACACTACCACCGCCTTGAAGTTTGTAGCTACCGGCCCAACAACGGCCTAGGCTTCTCTCGATGTCGATTTGACCTTCCTAAAGAACACAACAAAGCCTTGCACATCGTTGAATGCAAGGCACCACATTGTCTCATGTTTTGTGGATACCGGTTCGCTTCTAAATATCCTTCCAAGATCGCTTTTGATCGACTTGATGTCGGGTTGGTTCGAGACCCTGATATTATTGTGAGAGCTTTTGATGGTTCTAAGCTACAGATTGAGAGCTCACCAGCTCGTTAAAGTTCACTTTGATTCCATTTTTTGGACATCCGCCCGCTTACTTTGCCTACTTACGCTTTGATACATGGCAAAGGCCATATTTACCTTGCATCGAACTGTACCCTGAAAGGGAAGGTTGTTATAGATATGGTGAAGAAGAGTATATGGTCACCATCTACCATTCCGATACTCGAGATGGAAGGTGAATTCTTTGAGACTGCTGCTTTTGAAACAATCCCCGTAGTCGTGCCTCTGACTCTCCCTACTCCCGGTTACACAAGTTCCGCCAGATGGCCTCGCTGAAAGATGCTCAAGTCATGAAGGTAGTACTATTTGGGGTCAGCCCCGATCTTCCTTTCAAATTTGACAAGATGGTTTAGGCTTCACCATCAAGGGTCGAAGATGATACCGCGAACGTTTCGCCAACTTCCTTTCCAAGATACATGTAGTGGAATCCATGCTATAGAAGACGACGACAACGACTTCGACATCGCAAGTGGATCTTCCCAACCTGCATCAAGGGCTCAAAGAATTGGAAGGTCAAGACGCTATACCTATCTCCTTTAGTCGAGTAATTGCTCTTGTTTTGTTTTGTTTTTCTTTATGTTTTGAACAATAAACTTTGAAAGCCTAGTGCCTTGCCCGGCATCATGGCTATGCCGGTAGGGTTATTATCTCGTTGTTTGCGTTTTCATTCAATAAAATCTGGACTTTTGCATTCAATTGTTTGTTTTCTTTCTTTACTTTATCACCCTTCAAAAGCTATGTGTTTCACACACACCACGTGATACATCGCAGTAATCACTCCGAATCTCATTAACAATGCATGCTTATTGCTAAATATGACTTTGATAATCCGATCCACCAAGTCAAGACGAAAGTGAGGAAGATTGTGAAGTGCCGAGAACTTGCCGATCGCATAAAGAAGAAGAACGAGTTATACAGGCCACAAGAAGAGCAAGTCGAGATTATGAATTGTACCGATAAGATGTAAAAGAGATCAAGATAGAGCAGTCTTGAGAACATTGTTAAAGAAAGATTGGTTCAGATGCTACGAGACTATATGAGGTTTTTGCTTGGTCAATGAAGACATGCCAGTTTAGACATTGATATTGTGGTACACCAATTGCCGATAAAAGAAGGTTTTTCCTGAAGGTAAGGTCTGCAGACGGCCCCGAATGTCGAGAAAATCAAAGCAAGTTATGAAAAGCTTCAACGCCGATTTTTACACCACTTATCCCCAAGGTTGTAAATGTGGTACCCATCTAAGAAGGATGGCAAGGTACGAATGTGTGTAAATTAGAGATCCGAACAAAGTCCGAAAGATGATTTCCACTTCCTCATATTGATGTTCGTTGACAACACCGCCAAAGATAAGGTTTTCTCCTTCATGGATGGTTTCTCCTACAATCAAATCAAAATGGCTCCTCAAGACATGGAGAAGACTACTACACACGGGCACTTCTACAAGGTTATGCCGCTCGATCAAGAACGCGGTGCCACTTATCGCGGCTATGGTAACACTATTTCATGACATGATTCATCACGAGATAGAGGTCTACGCCGACTACATGATAGCTCGGTCACGCATCAAAGAAGAACATCTTGATCATTTGCGTAAACTATTTGATGTTAAAGAAGTACAGACGAGACTCAACCCAACAAGTGCACCTTGGGGTCGATCCGAAAACTCCTAGGGTTTGTTGTCGTGGTAAAGGTATTGAGGTCGACCCCGCCAAGGTTAAAGCTATTCAAGAGATGCCCCCGCACCGAGAAAGAGGTCGAGGTTTCCGATTACTAAACTTGCGTATTCATTGCACACCTAATCGCTATTGTGAGCCAATCTTCAAGTTACTAAAGAAAGATCAAGTAGTGGAATGGAACGACGATTGCAGTGTCGCCGCTGATAAGATCAAGGAGTACCTACGTAATCCTCCTATCCCGATGCCACTCAAGGAAGACCTCTTATCATGTACTTGACAAAGATTAGAGAATCAATGGTGTGGTGTGGGGCAACATGATTTAGTCTGGTCGAAAAGAGCATGCAATATACTACCTTAGCAAAAGTTTACCGATCGTGAAACAAGATACTCACAATGAGAAAACTTGCTAACGCTGTCATGTCACGACTAAGACAGATATGTTGACTCACACTACCTTGTTGATTTCAAGATGGATCCGATAAAATACGTATTTGAAAAGCCAATTTCTCTAAGAAGAATAGCAAGATGGCAAATGATCTTGACCGAATATGACATCCAAGACACTTCTAAAGCGATCAAAGGAAGTGTAGGATCATTTGGCTCATCAAGCCATAGATGACTATCACTATGCAGTCAATTTCCAAACTAAGACGCTTTTACTAGTTACGATGGAAGAACTGTGACCCGACGAAGGACCCGAATAAGGATCCCGATGGACCATGGTCTTCGATGGAGCCTCAAACTCACTTGGCAATGGCATTGGCGCCATCATTACATCTCCCACAAAGTGACACCCTTTCACGCCAGATTATGTTTCACTTGCACTAACAACATGGCCGGAACGTAAGCGCATCATGGGAATTAAAGTCGCTATTGACTTAAGAATCAAGTTCTTACAAGTGTATGGAGACTCATTTTAGTGATCAACGATAAAGGCGAGTGGATACGGCACCAATCTCATTCCATATCGAGAGCATGTTCGAGTTTGATCCCTACTTTAAGAGATTAATTTCAATCACATTCCACGAGAAGAGAATCAACATGCGACGATTGCTACTACTATGTCATCTATGTTCAAGGTCGATGGGACAACGAGGCTCCCTGATCATCATTGAGAAGTTTGACTTAACCAACATTGTTATGAGCTTGACGCAAAGAGAAACCTTGGTATTATGACGGAAGAAGTATCTCGAGACTCAGAATATTCCAGGGCATCGTTAATGATAAGAAGTTCAAGAGATCCAAATTCTTCCTTAGCAACGACATCTTATACAAACGCAACCACGACTTGTGTTTTACCCTACGTAGACCCAAAACAAAGAACGATCATGGAAGAGTTACACGGCATTTGGTACCCACTCCAAAGGACATACGATGGCTAAGAAGATTTTGAGAAAGTTACTATTGGTCAACCATGGAAGTCGATTGTCACCGCTATGCTCGATCTTGTCACAAATGCCGATTTATGCATAAAGTACACGTGCCTCCAGACTGAATGTTTTAACTTCTCCTTTTGCAATGTAGGGCATTGACATGATTGGAGAAATTAAGCCCATTCCCAATGGACATCGCTTCATCCTTGTGGCAATCGATTACTTTACCAAGTGGGTGTATGTACCTCGCAGACCGCTACAAGAATGTCAGGGCTCGATTCATCAAGCATAACCTTATCTCGCTTCTATGGCATTCCCGAAAGGATTATCACAGTATAACGGCCTAATCTCAACAACAAGATGATCACCGAACTCGCACGTAGTTCAAGATCAAGCATCACAACTCTTCTCCTATCGGCCTAAGATGAATGGCAGTTGGAAGCCGCCAACAAGAACATTAAGAAGATTATACGAAATGACAAGTGACTTACAAGGATTGGCGAGATGTTACCATTTGCTCTTCATGGTTACGACCACAAGACGACATCCACAGGCAACCCCTCTCTCTCAGATACCGGTATGGAAGCCGCTTACCCATCGAGGTTCGGATTCCTCAACCGTAGTCCTCCAGAGGCAGAAGAGGTTAAGACGATCGGGTCCGCACTCGCTTGACCAAATTAACTTGATTGATGAGAACGACTCACGCCCATCCGCCATGGATGACGATCTAAACGAACGATCGAGCATTTAACAAGAAGGTCAAGCACCGAGTCTACCAAGTCGCTGATCTAGTAGTCGCGCATCATTCTTCCACAAGGTGATCCTGTGGGCAAATGGTGGGATCAAGACCATTATGGAGGTGAAGACCATTTGCAGTCATAGTCAAAATTTACCCATGAGCTGGGACGATAGGAAAATAACATCCCATGAACCAAAAGGTTCGCAAAAGTTAAGGATATATACAAACATGTACACCGGCAAGTCGAAAACCCGAAAAGGCGGTTGGGCAAAAAGGGTATCCCAGAGACCTAAAACCAGGGCGGTCTAGGCAAAAGTTTGGATTTAAGCGATTACTATGTCTCTTCCAGTCACCCTTTACTACTATCAAGATTCAAGATTCAAATGGCGTAAGATCAATTCACTCACTTTCTAACGACAAAGAAGGAGATGAGATAGTTGAAATATATGAGTACTAGCAGTTGGAACTTAACGAGATTGTTTCCGCATAGCTTTTTACCTTTCTGTATAAACTACTTCCATACGCCACCTTTCAAATAAATACAAGTTCTTCTTTACAATTTCACTATTGTTGTTGCATAAAGTCCAACGCTTGCTTTGAATGATTATATTTGACAATAAGAATCTAATCACAAACATAAAAGTGAACATACAAAAGTACTTACTACAGCTCCAGAATTGAGATGACGATTAAAGTCACCAAAACATCTCACAGAGCATGATCCCCCAAAGGTGTCACTCACAACACAACTTCCCCAACAGAGTAAAAGGGAATCCACGAGCAGATTCCACCAACCAGCAATGTTACATCGGCCTCCAAGCAAGAACACCTCACCCCCAAATCAAGGTATTTATCCCACGGCAAAGATCCGTAATTTAAACTTGGTCCGATAAAGTAATCGAGGAAACTACATCTTCATCCCCTCACCGAGATTACAACGGATTCCCGACTCTTCCAACCCGGTCTCCTAAGAACTATCAAATGCTCTCCAAGAGATCACACTTAATCCCCAAGAGAGCGCCCTAAATTTCCCAGATCTACATAAGGTCCCCACAGATCGCCTCCTGGATTTCCCATTCATATGAGATCTCCAACAACGAGCCTCAAATCTCTACCTTCTCAACATCTAGGCCCAAGACTTGGTCGATAGTGCATCGGAGGAATCAGGATATCTTCTTCTCCTTCAAAAGCGGGTTCTCACCCACTCAATTCCCCAAAGGTAGTCGAAATCTCAAGCGTAACATCCATCTTCTTC
The DNA here is from genome assembly GCA_021764765.1 of Vicia sativa. Classification (NCBI taxonomy): domain Eukaryota; kingdom Viridiplantae; phylum Streptophyta; class Magnoliopsida; order Fabales; family Fabaceae; genus Vicia; species Vicia sativa. The sequence continues at coordinate 282,962,091 of CM038792.1, forward strand.
AAGATGGATATGTTTTGAAATACCACAACATCTATCATTCATACTTCATAAAGTCATAATTCATGCATATGTCATTCATATACATTGTCATGCATCATACTTTGCATAAGACTAACAAATATTCTATCAAAGTTCCTTGTTTTTCCAAAACAGTAATACTACCGACGAAACAGTCCAGAAAGCCCCAAATCGACGGAAAACTATCGAAGACCGCCTTGTTGCCTTCCGACACCGTCCAGAAGCCTCAATCGACGGAAAACTATCCGAAGACCGCCTTGGTTGTCCTCCAACGACTATCCGTGATTAAGCCCCGAATCGACGGAAACTATCCGAAGACCGGTTATCCTCCGATAATGTGCAATGGATCAACACCGATGCACAACAGGAAGATATCCACATTTTGCCAACTACTACCTCCCTAGTAATCGACGAAGATTTATTCGATCCTCTTATTATCAACAAAGAACGATACAGTTCATGACGATCATTGCCTCGATGGCATCTTAAGCCCATCTCCGACTACTTGTCAACATTTCTCCACTTTAATGCCGCATATTTGGTTAAAAATCAATACAAACCAATAACTTCATTCAAAAATGAGCACAAAGTCTAACATACGACCTCCCGGATGGCATCTTAAGCCCATCTCCATGCTTCCAGACCACTTCAGAGCCTAACAGACGGCCACTCCCTCAAAGATCGATCTTTCCAGATGGCATCTTAAGCCCATCCTCAATTCTCCTATCGACATTCTCGAGTCTAGCGTGACGCTCATCCTCAAAGAAAGTATCCAACTTCTCCAAATGGCATCTCAGAAGCCCATTCCCGCATCATCACCAACAATGAGTGCAAATTTTCAGTGACTGAGTTCAATCATCTTCTACCTCCGTGTCACGAAAGAAGTTGTCAATCTAACCCTCCAAGACAAGAAGATTGAACAGGGCAGCATCATACCCCAAAATTTGCCTCCATCTTCTCAAGATATTTCATACATCTATACTCAAGGATTCCTCAAGAGTCGATCGACAAACTCTCCTAGACAATCAACCCAAACTAGGGTTTGGTATCTCGTGTCAAGATGGACTTCCAACATCTCCAATGGTCTTCATGCCTCATATGCTTCAAAGATTCTCCATGTCAAGTTTCAAGCTTCACAAGTCAAGTTTCCTCGCATAATTGCTCGATGGTTGAAAATCACCAGATTGGACAAAAAGTCAACTATGGTCAACATACAACAAACTTCATAATTTTGGTCAACATCCTCATTTTGAAGTTACATTCATCATTTGATCAAGGGTTGATCATGATTCATCAAGAAAACTCAAGATTTGCTCAAAAGTCAAACTTTCTAAATTAGGGTTTCTAGAAAAGTCAATCGAACTTTGACCGATCATAACTTTCTCATACTTTCTCGTAAATTTTTCCACCACCTCTTGTTTTGAAGGAAATTCAATTTCTACAACTTCATGTCTCACAAGAATGTCCAAAAATGCTTCATTTGAGAGGTAGCTCAAAACATTATTGTCATTTTCAAAGTCAACAAAAAGTCAACTTTTGTTTTGAAGATATATTGAGCATGGAAACTCCAATTGAGATGAGACCAAAAGGTTGGTTAGAGGACTCTTAGAGCTTTCCAAAAGTCCAAGAACACTCAAAATGTGGAAAATTGAGCAAGATACACCATTCACAAGTTGGGCAATTTTGAAGGAATGCACAAAGAGAGATACTTAAAATCAAATTTTTAAAACTTGCTTTTTCTTCATCCAAACTTATTCCTCATACAATTAGGAATATCCAAGCCCAATGCCACGAATTTTTATTTTATTTTTCTATTTAATTTGAATTTATTCATTTAAATACAAATTAAATTTAAAAATAAAGTATAAAATCAAAATTAATTGCAAGATTGATTTTATTCCTTCCTTGAGACCAAGTAACTCATACAAAGCCAAAGAAATTTCGAAATTTGATCAATATGGCAAGATTGGATTGAAATTAATCAATTTGAAAATTTGATTTTGTACAAAAATCAAATTTGATGCTTTGAATGTTGATTGATTCTTCCAAAACCATCCCAAATCCATCCAGATAAATATATGATGCATACCTATCAAGAGAGAATGAAAAATTGCTCAAGAACCCTAACCTAAAACTCAAAATCGTGGACCTTCAAGCAAGTGGCAATCATACTCCACCGTTTCAATTGATTTTGAGGTGTCCAATACATTCCTTGACACCTTCGTAATCATTCAGATCCTTACATTGCTTCAAAACCATCAAGAATCATCAAACACGATTTGGTTTTTGTCAATTTTTTTCAAAATTTTTCATCATTCATGCATTATTAACTTGTTTTGATTGTTTGTTTGTGTTTAGAATCAAGTTGCAAGCTATCCGGACTTTAATCATGCTGAGGCCTGATCGAGCGTTACCACTAGGGTTTCTCGAGCTGATTTAGGGTTTCACCAATAGGAAAAATTGACCATGAGACCTATACCAATGCATTCTGAATGATCCTGTGAATCGAACCATGCTTTTAGAATTCATTTATATTATGTATGCTCGATTTTTGATGTTTGCTGTGATTATATACGAGCCAAGGCCGACGTAGATTTTCAATTCAAATGAGGAAGACGGAAGTCATGCGATCGAGAATCGAAAGTCGAACATGTTTTTCTTTCCATCGCTTCCTTTAAACAAGAAACGCTACTGCCTGGGCATGGCAAAGGCAAGTGGGACCTGGTTTGAAAGCAAGGTTCCGGTTCGAACTCGCAAGACCAATGTTTTTTCTTTACAAACTTCATATTTTCTATTTTTATTTTAATATTTGCATCATTTTAATTTTTTTATTTTATTTGCATTAAAAATCATCAAAATTATTTTTCTTTTTATTATTTTAAAATCTTTATTTAATTTATAAAATTAAAAATATAATTTTGCATGCATATTTATTTTTATTCATAATTTTGCATTTAAATCACTTTTAATTCATTTTAAATTATTAAATTGCATCCAAAAATCCCAAAAATTATTTTAGCATATTTATATTATTTTAAAGATGTATTTTTTCTTTAAAATTTGCATTTTTCTAAATTTTTTCTTTTGTTCGATTCATATCGATTTTCCGATCATTCCTTACGGTGTCGATCCGATCTGCATTTATTCTTCTTTATCATTTTATTTTCAATGTAATGTAATCATGATGTAATAGTTTAAATTAGGATCTTTATTTTCCAGATTTAAATTATGTATCCGCCAAAGCCATGTAATAGCGAGGACATTTACCTTTCGCATTTACATTCCGCATTTTAATTTCGCACCCTATAAATTGCTAGTAACTAGGCGTGTATGGCAAGATAATAATTGAACATAGCTCACTAATTTCAAGATAAAATATTGAAATCACACACTTTTTCACACATGCACCCCTTTAGGTAATTCTCTCTGTTTCTTTACGAATTCAAATGGTCATCCCGAACGTAGAGGTATTCTAGCACCGCTGCTTTCAAACAAATCATCATAGTCCCTTCGATACAGATCATAAGACCCACGATGTCGCCCGAATACATGATCTTGACCCCGATTGTCGCCACGAAAATGATGATAGTCCCTTCGAATGCTAGGATACTTCCTACAAGTTGCTTTCTATGACCATCCGATGTCCCTTCGAATGTCCCGCTTACATCCAACGAATGGAGCTACCTACTAACTAATGGTATGGATAGCGCTATTCTAAAGGAACGTAGAAGTACGAAACGACCAATTCGAGTGGTAATAAGTCTTTTAGTTGCTTGCTCAAACCAAATGCTTTTCACACCACACACTTTTTCAAAGTTCAAACTTTTAAAAAACGAACATTTCCAACACTTTGTATACACTCCCTACGAGTCATTACAAAGTCAAAGCGAAATGCCTTTTCAAAACATTTTTGTCAAACACACGTAAAGCAATTTTAAAAGTGATCTAGAGCAACTAAGAGCCCAGATAACTACGGATGAAAGGGGTGCTAATACCTTTCCTTTTCATAACCATTCTTTAACTCGTAATCTAACGAAGGTCTTTTTCTGTACTTTTACCTTCCCTTAATTGGATAAAAATAAAAGTCGGTGGCGACTCTTGCTATCCGCACATTTTATAAAATAAAAAACTGTAGTTCAATTGTTACACCCTGATCATAGAAAACCATCAAGTTCATGTTTACATCTTTTGATTTCATCAAGAAACGGCGATTTAGATCGGACAAAGATCAAAGAAGATGAGTTCTACAGTTTTTAAATCGTTAAATTTGTTGAGTAATATATGATTATTGGTTTAACTTCACACGGATGTATCACGTTGCCAACTCACCTAAGACTTCATGCCATGTTTTGCCTTTAGGTCCCAAGTCTGCCACTGGGACCATTTTTACCAAACTTTAGATACAAACTTGACTTTTTCAAACCCAATCAAACTCCTCATTTGGAGGATTTTTGTACACTTGTCAATCAAGGTATCTATTTTGAGATAGTGCCAAAAATTTCGTAAAAACTTTAATCCAGATTTATATTTTTATCTGTTTAAAACGGTACTTTTGAGTACTTTCAAAGAATTTTTTGTAAGGTGATTTTCAAACTTTCGAAGTCTGACATTCTTTTCCAAACTTCCTCACAAATATATTTCACTTCAAAAACACTTTCAAAATCATTCTTCAAAACTTTTCATCAAACTATATCTTTTTTTCCATGATCGATCCAGTTTAAACGACAAAACCACCTGCTTTCTCCTAAATCAACCGATCAAGGCCTCACGTGTAAGTCCCAAAATCTTTGTGCATGTATATTTCCTTTGTACATATCAAATTTTTTCACATATATACCAATTTTATATCATGACATTTTTGTAAATATTTCGTACAACCGTCTGTTTGTTTTAATACTGGTGGTATACACTAAATACCATTATATTAAGGAGCATATTCTCTTTTGAACTACTTTTAAAACCAACGGGCCACCCTCATGGTGTGTCTCAACCCCTATGTACATCCACATCTTCTCGAGATAAATACTGCTCGTATATTACTCCTTGTACATATCAATTCCCAAATAATCGTTACTGCTTTAAACGTCATTGCTTACATGCATTTGTTTATATTTCATAAACTCTTGTAAATAAACATCATGCATTCTATATTATTCTCCTCAGAATGATACATCACACACACTTGTTTATGCAAATCGTTTGAAGTTAAACATAACAACTAGTCTAACCAATAGGCTTCCTAGCTTAGCCTCCTCTCGGGCTTTTGACAAGATAACTCATTCATTCCGAAGTAGCTTCCTCTTAGGCTTCATTATAAGAAAACCTATTCATCTCGAGTTTAGCCTCCGCTAGGCTTTATATAAGACAACACTCCCCCGTAGCCGCCTCCTCTTGGGCTTCGCTCAAAAGAACTCAATGAAGTTTAGTCATTGGGCATCATACGAAAGAGAGCCAGAACTTTTAATGTCTCCATTGGCTTCCAATACAAAGAATCACCGCTTAGATAGAACCAGAGGTATATTTCCATGAAATTGCTCTAATTCCAAAAAGGATGCTTCCCAAGTGAAATCCTTTTTAAAGCCACGCAAACCCTATAGTCTCTTGAGCTGGAAGACCCCTGAATGCTTCCTCTTACACAATACAAGGAACCATGAGCTTTAAAAGCATCCCTTAATCCAATCAATTTCTCCTGAGATTTAGACGCCATCATCTCTATGGAAGAAGTATCTCATCTATCAATCATCACATACAATTCAAAAATCAAACTCAACAAAAAACATCTCTTAATCTAGTGGTAACGCTTGTACACTCAAGCAAAACAACTTACAATTAAAAGATCAATCATTTTTTCAAACATCTTTCAAAACATGTAAGTGGTAACTACCATACTCAAGCAAAAACACCATAACTTACTTACTAAAGATTCAATCAATCAAAACTTTTCAAAAATGTATGTGATGAAAGACATTTTCATTAAGATGACATTGGTTTCTTGTCCTTACTAACTTCCCGTTTCCACTAGCATAAGTGGAACCACATTGCTCCGACTTTCTCAACATCCTTTTCGAGAATAACGAGGCACAAGGTCTCATCCCTGCTTTGTTACTTTTTCCTCAAACCAAACAAACCATAGATTCCTTTAGATCCGAGCTACAAAAATAAATGCTCCGATTCTATTGGTGGGATTATAACGTAAGATCCAAAGATCTAGTAGCACAATAATAACAAACACTAGATCCCACATAATTTATCCTTCTTAAAATCCAAAGGAGAAACTTTCCAATCATAGAAATAGCAAAAAATAAAACATATCAAACATATTCAAATATAGCTATATATAACTATATATATCTAGGGTGCTCCATCTATTCCCTTTATATAACAAACCCTTACCCGGATCTCCCCAATGCTACGTCTAGTTTTATGAGTCAATGCATATCATAATCAATTGAGGTATTAGCGCTTCCCCTTTTCAACATAATTTCTTGTGTTGAAAATAATAAAGCTCGATGTCATGCATCTTTATAAACAACTCAAAAGAGTAAATCGTTTAGCCGAACCATTTAGATTCATTCTTTAGCTACTTTTAACGCGAACAAGAAAAATGGCACTACTGGGAGTATGCTAAATTTTGATTTTCAAAAATGTGACTCGCTCAAGAGCACCAAGCTTTTTGTTTTAAAAAAGTGCTAAGCTTATGTGCATATGTTTGTTTTTCTTATTGTGTGTTTTCACGATTTCATCCTGATGAAGAAACTAACCTTGATGAATTAAAAACATTTTAAGATCTAGGTGGGGGTATAGTCCTATTAACTGTGAGAAGTCTCAATACTTACGGAGTTAACTCAGATCCCTCTCTCAAAGGGAGTTGTCTTGGAGTATTCAGGTTTAGCAAGTATTTATAAGACATTTTGCTTTCAAGAGAACTAACGGTTTAGAGAACACAACCCATCCCTGCCGATAAAAGAAATTATTCTATGTAAGCCTAGAATAATTGTCATGCGAGATACGATCAAAGTGAAGTTTTGAAAAATATTATATTTGATTAACAACCATAATTTTCAAAGAGAAATGTCAGAGCTCGACATCGTAGAACCGGTTTAAGATGAATAAGCCTTAGAACTTACCCACATTTGATTCTTATCGCTATCTCATGCTCGTGACTTCTGAACGCTGACCGTGTATAACTACTAACCATGTTTGCTGATTCATGCATATCATTCGAAAACTTTTCATTTCTCTTCCCATTTCCAAAGAATTTAGAGATTTTTCTTTGTAAATATTTTTAAGTTAGAGTGATGGACGCTTTGAGGAAGGTTCACCAAGATACGCTTTTAGAATTCTCGACGTGAAAGTTGAAAGAGTTAATCTTGGTGTAAGATCCCCTGATTTCGTAAAACGCTATGGAACTCTTTTGACTCTTCTCAACACTAACGCCGATGAAGGACTTCAAAATTTCGTCAGCTTACGATCCGCCTATCACGCTTTTACTTTCCCGACTATCGCTGATGCCTACTTTGGAAGAGCACGCCACATCATAGGTATCTCCAAGACGTAAAGTGCCTTTAATGGTTTGAAGCCATTCCTAAGTCACCAACATTGCAACAATGACTCACTTAAAGAAACCGAGATAGACAAAAACCTAACTACCAAAGGAAAACTCTAGGACTAACTTCAAAGTTCCTAAAGAAGGCTCTTAAATTCTCCTCAAGCTCGTAGTATGGTAGCCTTTAAGCTATTTTAGCTTTACTCATCTATGGATTGCGTTGTTTCAACGGCCCAAGTTTTCGCTGATATCAACGCCCATATGATTTTTCGATTAAAACTGCCCCACTTTGCTTGGTGACACGTATTTCCATTCATCATAGGAATCGCCAAGGAGATGGAACTATCGTGTGTCGTGTACTGCTTTTCAAATGGATTGTCTTGCACTTGCCAAATCTCCTCATCTTCCGCGAACAAAGACGACGGCATTGGTCTCAAGACTCGTCTCTTACAAACGATTTATATCCATTGGTACTTGGCGATAATGATGGAAATCATCGAGCTTGGAGAATTTGCCAACGCATTTCTATTGTACAAAAGGAGGAATCAACTACAACCATTCTTGGCTTAACTCTCCTGGATATGCAAACCTCTAGTAAACCTCTTTATTTTACAAAGAGAGTTACTTCTATCAAAGGAGAGGATTCTGTGGTTTGAAAGCTAGGATGATCGAGCTTGGCATCACATCCGAAGGAAGGAAAAGCAAGTGTAGCCATGGAAAATTACACTTTTGGGTAAAGAGAGCTAAGGAATTTTCAATGCCTTATGCTTATGAAGAACCTATGTTCTCAACGGCTTCCAAATCAACAATTTTTCCCGTTCGAGACTATGGGAGAATACCAAGAAGCTTTGGCCAAGATAAGACCTCGAGAAGGAAGCTTTGAAGACAAATCTTGGAAGACCATCTCTAAAATGAAAAGCTTAAGAAGTAGGTCAAAGATCGAAAAGACGCTTTACTTCCGTGATGAATGGCTCATGGAGAAAGATGAGAAGATTCGCCGTAAAGATAATGCGATCAAAAGATACATCAAAGAAAGGAAAAGAAAGCTTGAGGAAATGACAACCACGATCCGCCTCTGACGTAGTATACGGAAGTTAAAAGCCGAGAAAGTTTAACCGAAAGCTCACTATGGAAAGGAAACTCAAGTTGAAGTTACATCAAGCCTTTGATCTTCATCATCCCAAGACGATTAATTAGTTTAGATTGTATTTTTATCATTTATTTTATCATTTTTTGTTCTGAGCAAAAACAAAATTGTTGTAATCTCTTTCAATAATTAATAAAATAAGCGTTTCCATCCTAATATTTGCTAAATGTCTCTTTTAGCGTAAATTTTGAAAATTTTCTCTTTGCATTTATAATCATGCATCATACTTTGCATACTCTAGCTATTGTCTAGAACAATCTTTGGAATTTTTTCCTAGCGAAAGATCGCTGTCGCCGTTTAGAGTTTCTCACCACGCGCCAACTTGAACATACAATACACGCTCAAAAAGAAGGAAAGTAATGGAAGGATTTGAGCAAGAAAATGTCAGAGCTTCAGTGCAAAGAATAACACCGCAAGAAGAGGTGGAGAGACTCACTTTGGTCAATCTATTAAGCTAAAGTCAAGCAACATCGAAAGTACCAAAATCTGTTGCGATTTCAGGTCACTACTACTCTAGTTTCAATCATGTACCAAGAGTTCACCCTTCAAGATAAGGTTATCCACGGGCATGCTCTTCAATTTCGGCATCGGATTTCATCAACCGACTTCTCAAGTACAAACGACCACGCTTGAAGTACCTACTTTGCAAACTCAACACTTATTCACATGTGATGGGTAAATTCTTCAAGAAGTCACTATGACGTTTCTCAACCGATCATGACGAACTCGTCCTAGAGTTCGTTATTACCCAGCTCTAAGAAGCTCACCATAGCCTAGGCGATAACACTAATCTTCGTGGGTCCCATGGAGACCTTTAGCACTCAAAATGAGACAGATTAAACTGTGAAAGGAACTGTTGAAGAACGCCCATGATCTCAGGCTTAGTTCCTCACAGAAGATACAAGAAAGTTCAAAGTCCCCGACTTTGAAAAGTGATAAAGGAAATTGGTCTCACAGTAGTCATCTTACGATGTATGCCAGAAAATGTCTACGCATACCGACAATCACCATTGTTAATCCACTACCAAGACAGCTTCCTTTATGGCACGTGATCAAGTGGTACATGGGGCTAGACGTTAATATCCAAACATTCAATGATTTAGGTAGTCTGACAACAATATAAGTTCAACTGGATATGGCCCGCACTGTGATCAACTCCGGCCCATGTCTCAAAAGGAAAGAGAGACATTCAAAGAATACGCCAACGATGGAGGGAAATTGTCACCAAGTCAACCCAACCATTAGAAGAGAAGATGACCAAGGTTTTTTAAATATTTTGGACCCATTTTACTACGAATGAATGATCGCCAATGGCCTCCCGAGATTTCACCGAGATGAAAATGGAATGCGGCCAGAGGAAGGAGTTCGAACCTACCGACTAGAGAGGGACTTTCAGGAAACTGGGTGGCGCAGTCCAAAGAAAAAGGAACATGACATGTGGATGGTATCCCGAGGAAACCGCGAAGAATGTCACCAACAACGCAGTGTAGTTGCCAGGAAATCTACCGTTAATACAAGTTCAAATAGAGGAATTGTCTGCAGCCCAAAGAAACTCAACAATTTCTACAAAGAAGTAAGATTCTCCCCACTCTGTTTCAAACTCATCTCCTCGTAATAACTTAAAATAAGTAATTACCGACAGTTGTTTCACACATGTCGCGATACAACAAGATTAAACACACTAATAACTTGGTCGATGTAATCGACCGCCTCCGATACCACTAATGTAACACCCCAAATCTACCCAAGGTTTTATATGCAAAATCCGAGTAATTTAAAATTTCATAAATTAACCAACGAGGCCACATCAACAAAACAACTACCTTAAAACCGCTTATTTTAAAGTGTAAATTTTATACATAGCCTCACGGAAATCATAAATTGATTCAAAAACATCAACACATCCTCTTTAATAAACTTCCTTATCAAATTATGTTTTCAAAGTATGATTCTATTTACAAAGGAAGAACAAAAGAACAATCAACAAGACAACACAAATATTCCGAGTGCTACGACGATCAGCACCGACCGACTATCAAAGTTTATAGACTCCGCTCATAACCTCGACAAGCATATATATAGTAACTATAAACAAGTAAAGTAGATACTCCAAAACATATAATTAAAGGCATAAAATATATATATATATATATATATATATATATAGTGTCGAATTATAAAGGTATAGATTAATAAATGCAATTCCAACACATAATCAAAACTCACTTACTTCACTAGTCATCCTATTGTGTATAATCTACACTTTATCACCCTAACCTCATCGCATAAACGCCACAACAACACTTAAACTTCCATCACCACAAAATCGCCACGAGCTAATACATCACTAATTAACACGGCTTTAAACAACAACATCAACCAACAACATTAAATAATGCTAATAATATAAGCAACACAAACAAATCATCAAAATTGGCTAAAGCCCATCTTCGCTTTTGGCATAAAGCCCATCTTCGCTTGCATAAAGCCCATCATCACAACATCATCACAAACATTATCATCATATATCATCGCAATTCAATATCATCCATCAATCAACAAAACCCAACCAACAACTCAAACATACAAACATAACCACCTAGACAATCGTGTTATGTATGTGGTACCCATCGCTTTGTCCGTAATTAGGACACTTATATAAAGCCGATCTTCGCCGCATAAAAGTCATCATCGCTGGCATAAAAGCCTCTTCGCTATATATAAAAGCCCTCTTCGCTATGAAATGTATGTGACCACAATAAACAACACAACACAAAACAACATCATCGCCATTCAAATTGGCATAAAGCCCACATCGCCATAATTTATCCAAAACAAGATAAATATATCATCGCATCATAATTGCATTATGCAAACATCACTAATAAATTCATCAACAATATGCATTCACAAATCGAAAGCATTTGTCAACAACATTAATATAATCATCACATTATCATGTACAAAGACATATAACTTTCGCATCGCATAATCAACAAGTATTACTAACTAATACGTCGTCGCAAAGATTATGTTTAATCACCCAATCTCATTATCGATTTTCTCACTAAATTCTACATAATGGAAAGATAGTCAAACACCCATCATCGCCGCAAAAGTCATCTCTAATAACCGCATTACTCCTAATCGCCAACATCGCAATCGGATTCTAAAGGAAAGTAAGCAAAATCTGAATTTGGAGGTTGTTGTGAGCTGCAACACTGCACCGTTGCAAAACATTGCCGTTGTTGCAAGGATAGGACACAAATACGGCACCGTGTTGTATGACTCAAAGGTCGCTACCCGACTCACATCACCAAAATTTCTTCAGAGGGAAAACTTCATCTTTTGAGTTTTTCTCATTCTTCTACCATGGTTTTCTTTCCCATTTCAATACTCTTGATTCTACAAGCTAGCACCTAATACATCCACAAACCATACTCCTAATCCAACTTTTCTAAACCATTCCAACAATCAACCAACAAACTCATAAAATCAATCTATCAATTTTTCTCCCAATTCAAACTACAACCACCCAACATCTTATCACTAACTCACCATCTCTTATCATCAACACAACATATATACTCCATTACAACATCAAAACATATTTCTACCATCAATTGAGAAGTTCAACAACAACAACAACAACAACAACAAAACACCAAAACAATGATAAACTATAAACCCCATGAATCAAATACCAATTTTTCCTAACCACAACATATCTATCAAACCCTAACTATATGGAAAGGAAAATCAAACCCCTTACCCAAGCTTGATGATTCAAGGTGCTCCAACAAACCCCCAAACCATGCTAGCTCTTGCCTTCTTCTTCTCTCTTTCTTCTTCTTCTTCTTCTTTCCAAAACCCTCTTCTTCTCTAAGGCCAAGTTCGGGTTGTTTTCCAAAATGGGAAAAAGGAAAGGAAAATGGTTTTATAAGTTATGTTTCTACTAGCTCCCCTTCTCTTGTTTATTGCATGTTTAATGAAAAGAAAATATGGAAAGTTTGATGGAAAGAAATGAGGAAAGTGGTTTTATGATAACCTTACTAGTAAACCAAGGTGTAAACCCAACTTTTCCCAAATAATCCTTACACCCTAATTTATTCTTATAAATTAACACACAAAATATCTACCAATATTATTAATTCAATCAATTAAAATAATTCCGGAATTAAATATCTAACCGAATAATATTTTACCGAATCGAACGGAATAAAACCCGGATCAAACACAACGCCGCCAGATAAATTAATAGATATATTAATTAATATGAATATTCTCGTCAGAAGATAAATATCGATGTAATTCTAAAATATTAATATAATATAATATTAATTAAAAACTACATAAATACCACCTCCAAGCGTATAAATCATGGTGGTACAAAGCTTGACGATCTTGCCCTTTTCATCAAGGGCACCCGACATGATCTTGAGCATTGCATCGCCTGTGTCAAAGTTTTAGGGTAAGGTCTAACCTTCTTTCCTTTAGAAATACAAACTAACGGCAAGCAAATCCACTCCCTACCACAAAGGTTGTTGAATTTGATACTAAGGAATATGACGCAGATTCTGTCACGCACGTGAATCGATCGAGGAAACTCTGGTACATCTCCATGATAAATACAAGACAATGGGCGCCACTAAACATGATTACGCAACTTGCAACATCTCGCTTTCAAGGATCTTCGAGGTCCCACCATAAGAGCGTATATTCAACGATTGCTGTACATTATGACATACAGATCTACGTAAATGAGATGACTATGACGAAATACAATAGGGCACCGGACGGGTGATTCTTCTGAGTATCCTAGTCAACCTGAAAAGTATACATCTTCCAATCCCATCAACCAATTGAAGTTCCAAATGAAGATCTCCGCTTAATGCCTGGAGTTTGTTAAACCGCATCTTGACTATCACTACATCAACGTAATTACCAAAGATCGTGGTATGATTCGGGATACGAATTGAAAGTGTCGCCGACAATGAGTCTCTTCACTGTAAGATTGAGGGCACATCCCGTAATTCCACGCAAATGCCAATGTAGACATATGTTGTATCCCTTGCTTCTCGACTGCTCATCGTCGAAGATCGCTTCAAGAGCACAGCAAGGTCCGCCGCCTGTAGTCTTCAAAGCCCCGCCGCCAACCACCAAAGTCTACCAAGGATTAAACCAAGAAAACTACCGTAATACCTCGACTTCCAAGGAGTTCGCCACCACCGAAACCAAGAGTTCGGACTAACGCTCATAGTTCTAAGTAGTTTATTTTGCTTTGTTTGAACTCCGCTCGCCCAAAGCGAAGAGATGTTTTATAGGGTTTAGCTTTTTAAATAATTTCTCTTTGTCTCGCCCCAAGACAAATGAGTTTGTATTTTAGGCCCTGCTATAATAGAATCATAAATAAAACGTGTTGTTTTGATTCCACACTTTGTGTTTGTTTTCATTTTTACCCTTTTTGGAAATGATAATCCTAAAAACACAATAAAATCTTCAAATATATATATATATATATATATATATATATATATATATATATATATATATATATATAACCGTATACACTTTCACATTAACTTTCTAAAAATAAAAAATAAATAAATAAATAAATAAAGATGGAAAAGAAGAGTTAATTAATCAAATATAAATCAAAAATATGATGATAGGACAAATCCATTGAACGCGATAACTCTATTATGCCTTCCCAACTTTGAAATTCCCAAGAAGTCACGAGGAAAAGTGAAGAAGAGATCCCTGGATGAGATTTCGACTACTTAAGCACGAGGAAAGAATCATTCACCTCACAAAGAGCCTCCGAAGAAATCAACTCGGGTTCAAGAAGACAAAAAGAAGTAAACATCGGAGCTCACTCGACAACAACGTCATGGGGAAACCGATAGATCTTCTCAAAGAATATATTGATGTGTTCGCTTGGTCCTACCAAGACATGCCAGTTTAGATATTAGCATCGTAGAGCATCACTTGCCATTAAGACCGGAGTGTCCACCGCTAAACAAAGACCGAGGAGAGTTCACACCGAATGGCCACAAAATCAAAAAGGAAGTTCAAAAGCAATGACGCAGTTTCCTCACGCTCTCGAATATCCTCAATGGCTAGCCAACATAGTGCCTCAGCTCCAAGAAAGGGAAAGGTCGAATGTGTAGACCACCGATTTGAACAAAGCGAGTCCAAAAGACGATTTCCACTACCGATATCGATACGCAAGTGGATAGTACCGCAAATTCAACGCCTTTTCCTTCATGGACTTTTCCTCCGGTTATAATCGATCGTAATGGTCTCAAGACATGGAAAAGACATCTTCATCACGCCATGGGGCACATTTTGCTACAAAGTGCCGCTTGATTAAAGAATGCAAAGAACTTACCAAAGGGCGATGACTACTCTCTTCATGACATGATGCACAAAGAGATCAAGTTCATGTGGACTACATGATAGCAAAGTCAAACATCAGAAGAAGATATAGAACATCTCAGTTGTTTCAATGATTAAGGAAATTACCTTAACTGAATAACAAATGCACCTTGGGGTAAGATCCGAAAACTCCTAGGTTTCATCGTTAGTTAAAGAGGTATTGAAGTTGACCCCGACAAAGTCAAGGCTATTCAAGAAATGCCTACGCACATACCTTAAAAGCAAGTAAGAGGATTTCTACGGTTGAATTACATCTTCAGATTTATCTCTCAAATGATCACCGGGCCGATATTCAAGCTTCTCCGCAAAATCAAGAGGTTGTGTGGATAAGATTGCCAAAAAGCTTGACAAGATTGGAATACCGCCGTAATCCACCAATATTGATTCCTCCACAAGGAAAACCGTTAATCATGTACCCACTGCACTAGAAGAGTCCATGGCCGTGTACTTGGACAGCAAGATGAAACCGTAAGAAGGAGCATGCCATCTACTACTAAAAAGTTCATGATCAGAAACTCATATCCTGCTCGAGAAAACATAAGCGTTTGTGGGCTTCAAAACGCTCTCCAAGACATGATCAATCACACATTGGTTAATCTCCAAAGTGGATCCAATCAGCACGCCTTTGAAAATCCCGCCTAATGTGAAGAATTGCTCGATGGCGTATGCTATTATCCGAATATGACATCCAAAGACTGCTCAAAAGGCGGTCAAAGGAAGCATTCTCGCCGATCACTTGGATACCAATTAATACCAACCTCTCAAGTTCGACTTCCCCGACGAGGATGTTATGTACTTAAAGATGAAAGACAGACTTAACCGCCACCCAAGAAGGTCCCGATCCGTAATCTAGATGGGGCTTAATTTTACGGAGCGCTAATGTCTGCAATGGAATCAAGCCATCATTATCCCCGAGGGTTCTCATATCCCGCTTTTCCGCCAGACACTATTTGATTGCACCAACAACATCGCAGTACTTAAACTTGTATCATGGGTATTGAAGAAGCCATCGACTGAGGATCAAGATTCTTGACATATGGAGATTTTCACTGTGATCAACCAAATCAAGGACAAGTATGAAACTCATCATCTTGGTTTGATCCTCACGTAGATTATGCAAGACGTTTGTTGACTTTCTTCAACAAAGTTGAACCGCATTATATCCTCGAGATCGGATCGAATGGCGTATTTAGCTACTCTATCTTCCATGTTCAAAGTCAACGATTATGATTGATGCCTAAGATCCGATCGCATTTCAGACCAGATATGTATTTGCAATCAAGTAGTCTTCGACGATAAACCGTGGTTTCACGACATCAAACGCTTCCTTCAAACACGAGAGTACCCACTGGGGCATCGCATAAAGATAGGAAAACTTTAAGGAGGTTTTCTAGAAATTTCTTCCTAAACGAAGATGTGCTATACAAAAGAAATTTCGACATGGTCCCGCCGATGCGCCGGCTGCAAGAAGCGTATATCTATAGTTCATAGTTCATGAAGGGTCCTTCGAACCCATTCAAATCGGGCATGCAATGTCCAAAAATCTTGAGAGCGAGGTACTATTGATAACAATGGAATCCGATTGTTGAACATCGCCAAGAGATGTCACAAGTGCGATTACGCAGATAAGATCCATACCCACCGACTCACAACGCTCTTCTCCATGGCCTTTCTCCATGTGGGGCATTACATGATCGAGATGATCGAACCAAAAGCGTCCAACGGGTATCATTTTAGTAGCTATTGACTACTCGCCAAATGGGTCAAGCAGCTTACTCGCCAACGTTACAAGATAAGTGGTTGTGAGGTTCATCAAGAACAACCTCATTTGCCGATATGGAGTTCCAAGCAAGATCATTACTTGACAATGGATCGAACTTGAACAACAAAATGATGAAAGAACTGCGTGAGGAATTCAAGATCGAGCATCATAACTCATCTCCTTACCGCCAAAGATGAACGACGCCATGAAGTCGCCAACAAGAACATCAAGAAGATCATCCGAAAATGGTCATCACTTACAAAGATCGGCACGAATGTCGCCATTTGCTCGCATGGTTATCGATTAAAGACGTACCAATGTGGGCAACTCCCTTCTCTAGTATACGACATGGAAGCAAAGGTTCTCGTGAGAAGTTGAGATTCCGTCAATGAGAGTTCTCATGGAAACTAAGTTATTTGAGGCCAATGGTGTCAGCGTATACGATCACCGAACTTAATTGAAGAAAAGTGTCAATCGCCTGTCATGGACAACTATATCAAAGAAGGATGAAGAAAGCTCGACAAAAAGGTCCGACTGTGAATTCGAGAAGGCGACTGCTTAAAAAGATTCCTTTCAACCGTTCTAAGGCAAATGGACCCTAATTACGAAGGCCCATACATCACAAAGAAGTTTTTGTGCTAAGTGATTCTCAACCATGGACGGTGATGAACTCCCCGTGATCCCGTGAATGCCGATGCGCCAAGAAATACTTTGTCTAAAAAAAGATAATAAAAGAATGTTTCTAAGTCGAAACCCGGCATACTTAGGGAGGCCTCGGTGGACCTCAAACTAAAAATCCAGAAAAATTAGAGACAATAAATGTAGAATATCCTGAGATTGAAAACTGAAGGGAAATCTATGCAAAAAGGATACACAAAATGACAAAGTAATCGCAATCAATTCGCATTAATCTCAAGAATCTTCCATCAACTGATCTTCAATCAACTTTCAAGCAACAAGCACAATTGAATTCAAAGTTGTTAGGGATAATAACGGTTATTTGCTTTTCAATGTAGCCTTTTCCCAATACATTATCATTTCCAACTCTTGTAATAGTTTATGGAATCACTTTATTGATTACCATTCTATCAATAAATTTGAGCTTTTTTTTTTTTTTTCCCGCTTATTCAGCTTTGCAAAATAACGCTTTTATTGTGAAAATCACTTTTGAAACTAAAAAGGATTTAAATGAATTTTGCTTCAAATTTTTAAATAAAAGCGAAATGTTCCTTTGAACTATGAACATAGAATAACTTGTCAGTTTTCTCCAAGTGTTTTGATTTAGATAGAACAACCCGTAGTCTCTTCTCTCCAATGTAGAGATCATCAAAGGATCTGTGATTTTATCCAAAAGAATTTCAACAAAGTTTCCAATGAAATGCTTTTTCGAAAGTTTAAAGCATGCAACCTGATTCATCATCGCGAACGCTTCACATGGTCAGCAGATTTGCCGAGTATTTGTTCGAACCGGACGTAGTCCTTTTCCCAAATACCTTTTATTGTCTTGTCAAGTATCGCCAAGATGGACATTCATCATTCATACATCATTAATGCATTCCCCGCATTTCTCAATGTTTGTTTCCATACCACGGGTTTAGATTATATTTACTGGGATGGGTGTCATCTCTCCAAAGAATTATCCCCAAGCGTAAAATACATTTTTCTCTCCTGCTCCTCACCGAGATCATTCCTCATTAGGAACAAAGTCTTGATTGACGCTTTTCTCATTCTGAGAACCTTGTCTCTAACCAACAAACATAATAATAACTGACATCCAGCTGCTATTTCCTTTTCATCTTGCAATTTGTCATAAAACAATTGTTTTTCTAATAAGATCAAATCATGAAAGTTCAAGAAATCTCCGCATGTTGTCTTTTCCGCTCAAAAAAACGTGTCTTTTCAATCAAAATGCCAGATCTTCTCAAAAGAGAGATCCCCGACAAATTTGTAGTTGGAAAATAAACTCATTTGAGATTTGTTTCCATTATTGACTGATATTCACACGGCTGAATACTCAGTAATATGTCTCAAGAATTATCTTGTTATAGTTATGTTCAAGTGATTTCTCGTGAAACAACCGCTAGTCTTCCAAACTATTGAATAAGCGCTATAACCTTATGTTATTCAATCCTCTCGTAACTTGCAAGATCGACTAGATCGATCCTATGGCCGCTGGTATAAACTTAAGATAAAGATCCATATTTGAGACTTGTTTTGGATGTTTTGTATAGGTTCAAGTATGTTTCGATTACTTACTTAGTGATCAAGTAAATAATATATTGTTCTGAAACAAGAACATTCAAATTCGAAAAGGCAAGAAAGTAAATAAATGCAGAATATTCAATAAACTCTTAAAGTGTAAAAGGTTTCAAAGTAATCATGCTAAACGAAAAAGCAGAATGTAAACAAATGTATAAAAGCTTTCTCTGGAAATAACAATCAATAATGTAAAAGTTTTGGAAAAGTAAAGAACTTCAATGGTAAAAACATTTAAATGAAATGACTTTGAAAGTAAAGAAACTTAAAAGACAGAATGCAAGATAAAGTTAAACTGAAGGATAAAGATACATTGTTGAATAATAAAGCTTTGGTGCAATCATACGACATCATTCGTGCATCTGCTTCCCTAGCCATGTGGTATTTTGAATGTGATCAATTTTAGTACAATAGATATGACACAAAATCCCAACATTAAGACTTATTTATACTAATTCGACCATAACGGTCCAATTCCAAGATCTGCTAATGCTTAGAACATGCAAAGACACCATGCTTCTCTTGCTTCCATGCTGAACTGCTTCTTCAGCTGCTTTCAACTCCCTTTTATCCTCCGCTGCTTTTGAATTTCAAATGTATCACTCTCGATTTCGAACCCATTCCTTCGATACAATTCTATTGCCCGATCAAGCTCGCTTTACACATATTACCATTATTTGCTCATAATTCTAATTCAATGCATCCATTCAAGGGCTAATTCTTTTCTTTCCTAACTATGACATTCACTATGTTCCCTAATACTTTAACATCATCTCATCTCGAGCTCCATGATCCTTCTTCAACCATAAGATATCAAAATCTTCACACAAATGCCCCTTTAAAATATGTATTTGAATCCCTTTTAAGAAATACTTATTTTAAATATATCCACAAGATTTGATGTGACTCGAGCAATTATGACCTTGCATTTCCATCATGTCAATCACGATGACCCCGGTTTCAACCGCTTTCACACAAGAACTAACGGTATGGTGCATTTATTAAGAGCAATGATCACCCTTAATCATGCTTATATTACCAATATCGACTTCACGCCCACCTCACCGTATCCAACCCACGCCTCCCACGTAACCTCGGCATTAGTTGATGAGTGTTTCACTTTCACTATAAAACCAAACAACTTTAGTCTTTTCACTTTTTCCACACTCAATCTTCTTTTCCTCTCTTCTCGTGAAAGAACCCTAATCTCTTTAATCAAAACCCCAACAATGTCTTCATCAACATCCTGTAAAAAGATTTCTAAGAAGAAGAATAAGAACACCGAACAATTTTGGAAAGCAAGGTTGGCACTCACCAAGGTCAATCGTACTTATACCCTGTGGATTTCCAAAGAGCAAGAGCTTTATACTCCCTCGTGTATTAATCCTACTAACGCCTCGAAAGAGATTTGCCCTAATGGGTCCTCTTACGCTTTTTGAGATTCTAAGGACAACACCTAACCATATTTCTGCTTGTTATGATTTCAAACCTTTATTCAATACAATGGAAACCCCTAGGGTAGGAACTGATAATGTCAATGATTCTGTTGTTCAAAGGAAGTAGAAACCCTATGATTATCCCAAAAGATCCTTTCATTCGACTATGTTAAAAACAACTTTAAACCATTTCGATCCTCGTCCAACCGCCGATGTAGCATATCGAATCGGTTCGCCAAAGTGAAGTTAAGAAGTCACATCGCTGGGAGGAATTAGGTATCTATAATCTCAAATTATCCAAACAAAGCTCACATACAATATCCTCCTCGTTATTCGCATCCCCGTATCGATAGCACCTATAATACCTTCCACCTCCCGTGAGGGATGATCACACCCACATTCTTCTACATAACCATCACCGACTAACACTATGGGGAAACATATGTTCCATGCCGAGGAACATTCAAGTATTATTGATTTCGATATCAAACTAGCCGCCTCCAAATTCATTATTACCATACGTAAGGTGATAAGGTCTCGATGTTGAACATATTGCCTTCCTTACTCTTGGCTATCAAGATACGTCAGAAAGGTGTCACTCGTAGCTAGTAGGTTCATCCCTCTAGCAAGAGATTTGTACGAGAACAGAGGATTAATTTGTGAACTCCGCTAGTCGACCTTACGAGAGCCCCGAGATCACCGCTTTGAGCTTGAAATCTCATACCAAGAACATCTTGTTACCGGTCCCTTCTCGGTTGCTCCAGTATGGCTAAATGCTATGTTCGAGTCTTCGCCTCCACCGCAAACACTATTAATGAGCAAGATCCAGATAGTTGATCAAACGCCGAGGGCACGAGGTCGAGGAGACCGACCCCAGTGATGACAAGGCCGACTTCCGTGTTTCATTTTCAAAGTACATTATCCTTTCTCCAAACAACATGAATTTAACAAAGCTATGGCGGCTGCTTCGAGAACTCATGGACCATCATGGTTCACTATGTCTCTTTCTGAGGTCGCTAAATGCAAGGAAATCCAAGATATCCGAAGGCCTTTATTACCAAGACTAATCTCCTCAAGGATCACTCCGACCAAGAACCATCCTCTTATTTGCCTATCAACCTAACTTCGCTTCGAGACAATTTGGTCTCTGTCAATTAATACCGAACCTTGTTCCAAACTCAAAGCGCCATTACCTCCGGGTCAACTTTTAAAGCCGTAGATGCCAAGCTTCAACAAGAACAATATCAAGAGTTCGCCTAATTCAACTTAACTCCCTCTCAACCTCCCCTTTATCTTCAAAGAGTTTTCTAGATTGGTGGATTAAATTCTATCAATCTTATATGTTTGACACCTCTACCATCAAGCTAAACCGATCGCCAGTCATGTGTGTACATAAAAAGAAAGGTATGTTGACCCACCAAGAGATTAAAGCTTTACTTATCAAACTACTTATGATCCCACGCTTGCAAACCACTCAGATATCGAGCTGCTCAAACCTTGAGGGAAAAATTTAAAGAAAAATTTCTAAGTTCCAACTTCCTTCGTGGTTGTCACCAAGATAGGTATAGGTTGGCACCTAAATGCATCCACCTAGATTTCCAAAACTACCTACTTCAATTGGCTCGCTTGGTTTCCATATCCTGGTGGTTAATTTGCAAAGAAATGCTCAAATATAAATCCCACAAGAAACCAAAGCCATCTCGAGACTGCGATATGGGCTCGACATCGATTCATAATTTCGTGACATCTTCGCTACAGACCTTCCGCCATGTCGATTCTTTCGAAAAAGGCGCAGAAAGGAATGATTGGGAAATCCCAAATATTTGTTACTCCCTTTGTTTTAACTTTCTTAATCGCCTCGATTTTCTCAGATCAAGACTACCGCATCAAGACCAAGGCGGAAATGCTTCTAAACAATCTCACGAGACAAATGATGGTGTACCAAGTGACTCCAACAATCAATCCTGCAACTACAACAACGAACAACGCTGCACCCACTCCAACAACTACTCAAATCACACCAACCACAACAACTGCCCGATTCAAGGTAAACAACCCTGGTATTTCAATATCGATATTTTTCTTTAACTTAAGTCTAAATTGAGTTTTGTACCATTTCGCATTTGTAAACTTCTCCAACCACTCAAAAAAGAAAAACTAGCACCATTGGGAGGACTTAAAGCTGAGAAAGTTCTCCAACGGCTTTGAAGAAGAAATGTAAGAAGAACGTACAAAGGATACCGACGCCTCTCGACTCGACTTCAAGAGATGCTCCCTCACACCAATCCAAAATTCCACCTTCAATCCAACGAATGTTGGAACATAGACAAGAATATATCTCACGATAACCCACAGTGAATTTACTTCAATTCTTAAAATGATTATTCGACTTAGTCACCGCTTAATCTTTCTTTATCTGTAGGATGATTCACCCGCATCCCAACCACTCTACCTCCTCCCAAGCATCCGCCTCCGATTCACTCTCTCCTCATATCTCAATAATCCAGGCAAAATGTAGGCTCTTCTAACATGGCACTCCCAACCGGAGCCTCGACGACCATGATCAAGGCACTTCTCCTCCTCAAGGAGACCTATGCAACAATGCCTCGAAGACGTATGCCTCCAGAGGCTCTTCACCCAAAATCCCTCCAGAACTCAAGAGTGTGAACAAATACCTCAAACCAAGAGGAGAACCACCTCTCAAGAGTGAAGATTCAGTCCGAGGTAGACTGAGAAGAAGAAGGTTCGAGCGAAATGTGGTCCGATACGACTGGTGATCAAAATGATGACATCGAGGTGGTGGATTTGTCCGATGATGAACAAGATGATGGGAACGCCAATAATGACGGTGATCTTCGCACTAATGAGCAAATGGACTTTAAACGATGTTACCCATTACGTATGGAACTTCTCTCACTCAAACAAAACAAGAATTAGCCAATTTGAAAGAAATGACCCTATTGGGCATGAAGGCTTTGGCTCAAAGGGATATTCCACTTTCTACAACCGGTCAAGTTCGCAATGCCCTCCGATAGGTTGTACTCTTCATAGAATTAGAAAACAATCCTTGATGTGATCTATTCGCTTAAACAAGAGAAGCATCACTGCTTCATCGAAGGATTACCAACCAAGTTAACCTCACTCATCCTCTCGAAGTTAGTACCATCCTGCTCGAACTTCCTTTTGTTGGATAATGTGACCGGATGCCTCCTCCATGAATCAGCAAATAAAGTCCAAGAGAAAAGCTTCAATGAATGCCGCTAATTATGCATGCTCAAGCTTTCAAAGAAGTCAAGAGCAAGCACACAGCAAGCTAAAGTCGACTATGAGCTTCGATCTCAATCCATCCTCCTCGGGAGAAACAGATTCAAGAACTTCAGTGCTAAGATCAAAGAGGAAGAACAAATTGCCCACACTTTGAGAATCGATTCAAGAACTTTAACAAGGGCCTTGTTAAATGTGGGTTACCTGAGCACCTCAAAGGTGAAGTTCATCCTAGGTGCCAAAGCGCTTACCCAACAAAGACTGAGTCTTCAAGAATATTCGACCGCCTGAACAATCCTACTGAATCTTGTTTATTTTGTATATTTTGAGATATGTCAGAATGAACAATTATTTTGGCATTATTATTATACTACATATATAGACATTCTAATCTGAGGCATGGTTTATACTTTTATTTCATTTACCTTTAGGATTCGCTTATCATCTCGCCAGCTTCTATTTCATACGCATTGCTCGAAACGCGTTATTCGGTGTTGGCCTTCCCAATGAGGTGACCATTTACCCAATGCTTTATTCTTTTTGTCCATGGGCAATATGACTTTCCATACTAAGTCATTAACGTTGAATGTCTTACCTTTTACTCTTTTGTTATATGCCCCGCCACTCTTTCCTTTTCATTAGGATTTCCAATGCATGTAGTATACTGCCTAACTCAACTAACTCATTCACCATCATTTCTCAATATAATGAATAAGTTCATGTTTTGATTCGAATCGATCAGATGAATTTCTATGTGCAAGACCGCATCATGGCCAAAACAGGTGGAAAGGTGTAGTATTGGTAGCTTTTAGAGATGTTCTACAGTACTTGGTCTAAAGTTTTATGCCAATTATTTGGCTTTTTACCAATGTGTTTTTGATCAAACCAATTATTACTTTGTTGGTCGCCTCGACCGACCATTTGCTCGAGCATAATATGGTGTTGATGTCAATAGTCTAAATCCCATCTCCCGAGCGAATCTCTTGCATCTTTCTTCAAGAATACGACCTTCGTTCGTGGTTATGCTTTTCCGGAATCCGAACCTATAGATTATTTGTTTCATGAATTCAATAATAGCTTTGATCCCAGCCAGTGGTATCGCTCAATCCACTTAGTAAAATAATCTATTCTACCAAGATGTACTGACCTGAGACGAGGAGATTGATTTCTCCTATTAAATCTAACGCCCATCCTCTAAAGGGCTATGGTTTAATGATCGAACGTAGCTCACCGCAGGAGCATGTTCAACTCGCATGTTTCGATATTCTTCACATCCTTTAGTGAAGTCTATACAATCTTGAGCATGCTAGGCCAAGACATACCATATCGAATAGCAACCACTTCATCTAGGCCTCGCTTGATGCCCCACATGCCCCATTATGAACTTCTCGATAATGCTAGATACGTCACTTTCTCCACATTTGAGCAATACACCTTCGGGTCTTCTTGAACAATTCATTTCCATAAGGACATATGATAATGCTCTATATTTCGCTTTTTCTATCTACGCTTAAGGTTGGATCCTTTAGATAGCTCACAATCGGGCTTCGCCTAATCAGATCCGACGTGGTTATGGCTAACATCAATCTATCTTTACCACTACAACCCAACTTAATGTTTTCTAAATCGATGGTGTTAGGTAGCCATAACCCTACCTCTTATTTCAACTCCCTTAAAGTTTTTGTAGAGACTTTATAACCCGGCCAACTGCTAGCATTTGCTTCTTGATTCTTTCTATTCTTGGTATATGCGGATATTCATGTATTCAATTTTTGATCAATCTAGCTATACGGCATGTCATCAAATTTTCCTTTATGCATTTATATTCCTTTGTTATTTGTTTGACCACCTAACTCGAGTCACCTTTAATTTCGACTGTTCCACCCAACAAAGCTTCAAGTCCAACAATAAGCGCTGATTGTTTTATTGTTCAAGAGCAACGAGGACATCCAATTTATACTTGAATTTTGTTGGAATTCTTCAGAGAAATTATAAGAACCCCAACACCACTACCTCTTTCAGGAGTCGAACCATCAAAGTATAATTTGGTCAAGGCCCCAACATAACCTATAATGGTCTTTTTCACCAGTTGAGTGATCCACAATGAAGTCAAGAATTACTTGGCCTTTCACAACCTCAAAGGCAATGGTTAAAGAATATTCATAGGGCTAAAGCCCATTTACCCACTCTACTATGCATAATTGGTTTTGATAAAGATGTGTTTGATAACATCGAAATGAGAGGAGAACATCACTGTTATTATATTAAATTAAGTTTCATACAAGAGAAGTATAAACATAGGCATAACTTTTCTATGTTATATATCTAGTTTCGTGACATTTAGCACCTACTTAAATAGTATATAGCTCTTTGATGCCATTACTATCTCTCTTGTACAACATACTACCTATAGTAAATAAGAAGATATGTACAGCCTCATGGGCTTCCCACCTAAGGTGGAGACAAGATGAGGTTGAGAGAGGTATTTTTAATTTCATCGAAAGCCTCCCGATGTACTTGACTCCACCAAGGCTCGGGCCTTGTTTTAAGCTAAGAGCGGAGAGAATGCTCGAGTCTTTCCACTTAGATTCGAGATGAATCTTCTAAGAAAATTTATCTTCCCAAGAGATCGCAACTCTTTTGATGTGGGTGCTTTAGTCTCCATGATGGCTTTTTGTCTATTTTGTTGATTTCGATTCCCTTTATGAACCACAAAGCCTGTGAAGTCTCTCGCCGCACACAAAAATGCACATTTAAGGATTCATATTCAAACCATGTTTTCTCATTCTTTTCGAATGATTGGCCCGACATGGTGCGATGAGTTTCAAGAGATGCATTTGACTATGTCATCAATATACACCGCATAAAAGTCTCAATAAAATCATGAAAGATGGAATCCATTGCTCGCTGGTGTGCCCCAAAGATTTTCAAGCCAAAAGGCATCACTACCCACCATAGTGCCTCAGGCCTCGGACAAATGTCGCCTTGGCAACATCCTCTTCAAGAATAAAAATCGTTATAACCGCATACCCATCTAGCATGCTTAAGATTTCAACCCCAGCAGTAGTCTATTAACATATCACACAGCATGTAGGGTATTATTGCAGATTTAAACCCTAAAGTCTATGCATATTCTGTGGACCCATTTTTCTTAATAACAGTATATTAGCTAACCATTCAACACTTGTGGTTCAATGAACTTGCAACGCAGAATCCTTTCCCGCCTTTAATTCGTGAGCATCACGGCGCGAACCTCCTAGAGTTTGTTCGATGGGCTTCACCATCCTTAATGGAAGTCTGTGCTCTACTAACTCCTCTTTCAAACCAGCATTTCGTCAGTAGTCCCACGCCAAGCAATCTTTATTTTGCTTGAGGATTTCGATCACCTCTTGCTTGACACTGACCCGGCCCGCACTTATGTTATTCTTTTGTGTTGTCGCCCTCAAATTTATTCTCCTTCGAGTGGTCCTGTACAACATCTTAGCACCTATGTTTGTAGATCCTTCTCAAACCCTGGGTTCCAGATCATATATGGCATCTAGCCTTTGTTCTATTTCATTT
This sequence comes from Vicia sativa, assembly GCA_021764765.1. NCBI lineage: Eukaryota > Viridiplantae > Streptophyta > Magnoliopsida > Fabales > Fabaceae > Vicia > Vicia sativa. Next base: position 282,989,519 of record CM038792.1, read on the forward strand.
TCTAGTAGTGAGTCTTTCAACCAGCCCTTTCATGTTATTTTCTTCAACTATCGCCTATTTTCCTCAAGTCGCTATCCATTTGTTCTCACCATGTAGGCCAAATCTTTCAAGAAGGAGGACTCAATCATGAGCATCGTTGTCGACCTCCCAAATTTTCTCCTTCTCAAGTACCTTCGAGTCCTTCGCCTTTAATTATTTTTCTATCCAATACATGCTATCATGGCATGGAAGGGTCATATAATATTGTGCACCGACTCGCTCATCTCCTCGTCAAGAGCACGCTATTCGTGCTTATATACTCATAGTTTCTTTGTGACTAGGCCGACCAGTCATGGCAACTCCTCGATCGCTCAATGTTCTCCACTATCCCATCTTCTCCATAGCACTAACCTTGCATGATGCATGAACCGCCTCTACGCCATGAATCCATTCTCTTCCTAATAAAGAGTCAGTTGGCCTTGGCTTCGATTACATATGAACATGTGGGCCGCAGCTCAACCAACGGTTAACTTCACTTGCACCACTCCCAATGTTGACCAACTTTCCTTCATAATTTGATAGAACCATGTTGCGTTTTGACCTCACTTTTTGTATTTTTTTAACATAAATGAGGCATTAGATTAATCACCGCTACTCCATCTACCAGACCTTATTCACACCACGGGCATTAACCTGCTCGAATGAACAATGGCTTCATGATTCTTCATTGCCGGCTGGGTGTTCAAGAATGCATTTCGCTTCCTTCGACGCACCATTATCCATGACATAATAGCAACCGGCCTATGTTTCATCATATCAATGTATCATCCCCGTTTCGATTTCAGCTTCCCGCCCAATTCTGGAAGCAGTATTACATTGCCAGCGCTTGCCGAGTGAGGATTCTCCTTCTCGATTCGGTTATCTCAAGATATCCTCATCTTCCTCCCGCCCTGAGTATATTCTTTGATCCATCCGGTTTCGTGTCGCCAGAGCCTCCTACTAACCAGAGGTTCGTTTTCTGTCGCCGCTTGGCATTAGTGTCGGGATATCTTTCTTGCCTAAACTACCTCTTCAATCGCCAAGATTTTCTCAACCTTTCGAACACGCTGTTGCTTCGCCATTCGATTCTTGATACGATTTTTCCTTTATAGTTTTCACCCCAACTCTTCTTTTCTTTTGTTGTTGAACTGCTCCTCACACCATGGCGTGACGCGCACTGATTTCGTATTGCTTCTCCGCTATCTTTCCCTTATTGGTTTTGACGCAAACCATCTATATCGTTGGTACTTCAAATAGGATTCTAATGTTACCTTCGAGCACCTTCTGGGGTAAGGACTATCGTGCTTTTGATTATGATGCCGTGGAGGTGCCGAATTTTCCACTCCATTTCTGTGATTCCAAAGATGGCGCTAAAGGAATGGTTTCAATGCCCGCCATGTTTTGGTCATATGTCAACACCTGGGCAAATCAAACACTTCGCTGCCCCTTATGGCAACAGATTAAGAATTCCAACACACTCTCCGTGTCGAGGATAGCATCTAAATAATTGATTGTCTTGGCGCCACGATGCCGAGCCCTTGGCCCTTTCTCGAACTCCAAGATCCTCCTGCATGAGCATCTGGGCAAAGCATCATCTCGCTTCCTTTGTAACCATGAGGTAATTTTTAAACTAGTATCCGCAGATATCCTCCATTTTGTATTTTTCCTTCTCAAGATATTTCTCCATTTCTTGCATATCGTAACAAGGTTTCTCCATGTCCACCATATTAACATCCACCTCTCCATCTTTTCTTCATCTCCCAACCCGACGGTTCGATGTCTTGAGTTGTATTTAACCTCTCGCGTAGTATTTCACCTGTGTAGTCGAATTTGCCACCAGGTCCCCTGCAGTGTCCCAAACTTCCTTCGGGCTCAGGTCCTTCTACCTTTCCATCTTTGTATCCTCATCTCCCAACCCGATGGTTTGATGGCTTTCATTGGGATTTTGCACCTCCGCAGTAATATTTTACCGTATAGTCGAATCCACTGGGTTCTCCCAAAGTATCCCCATCTCTTCTCGTGAAAGTTGCTTTGTAATTGACCTTTCTAATTGGCGCCTGCACCTTCAAGAGTCACCACTCACCTCGACTCTCCCGGCCCTCGCAGTTCGGATATCCTTCGAAACCAATGATCATACTGCTTAGTCGAAGCCTCCGTTGTTGGTGGATGTCTTTAGTGCCTCCATTATTGACCCGACCGCCTCCCAACTCTCATCTCTCAGTTTTCATCTTTCAATGTATTGACCCCTGGTCCTGCTTCCACCATATTTATTTCTCCCATGCCCGCAGTTCTGAGAGTAGTTGGTGTCTCAATATCCAAAGGATCCTCGCTCACCTTCATCTTTGGCTTATCAAAGAAACTTCTTTAGTCGCTTTGATTTCTAATTAAGTCCCGAAAAGAAAAACACCGAGGTTTTCAGGCCTAAGAAACTATGATATTTACAAAATCCTCTTTCTTTCTTTGATCTAAAGGAGGTATTTTAATATTCGATGGCACAATCATTGACCATCTATCACTGGAAGCTGTGTCAAAATCTCATCACACTTTGTCACCAAAGGTGTACACCTTCTTTGGGAATTTGTCGCTTTTTTCATTTTCCACAATTTCTTTCCCTTTGTGGGAACCAACAATTTACAAGAGTAGTAGGGCCTGCTTTAACTCGCTAGGTCCACTTGACCTCCTCGAATCGTGATGTTTCTCGACTTCTGGCTCGACATAAGAAATTTTCTTCTTATTACTTTTGAAAGCCTCCGCCTTTCCTTTTAGTCTTTCGGACTGTCGAACCCTATCCGCCAACCGAGCCATATCTCTCAAGTATTGAGTATCTAATTTCTTTCGAATCGACAGTCAAGGCCACCGCCATTTCGACTAATTCATGTTCTGGGACCATCAGAAACATCTCGATTTCAATAGTCCGAACCTATTCAAGTATTCGCCTACGGGTTCAAGAACTTCCTCTTAACACTAGCTAGTTCCTTCCACTTATCTTGATTGTCCCATGTAGAATTGTTCATGGAACAATCTTTCCAAAAGGGCCCAAGTATCTAGATCCGTGTGGTAATGTGGTGAACCGTAAAAGCATTTTTCGTGAGGAACTCTGGGAAATACTTAATCCTAAGGTTCTCATTATTGGTTATGTCTCCGCCGTGAGATACTCCATGTGTTCAACTGCTGATTCGTTAGTATCTCCAAATAACTTTGTAAACTTAGGGATCTTGTGTCCCTAAGCTTTATAGCACACATAATCACATGGGGAAGAAGAATTGGCCTCCTAACTCAGACATCACCGCTTGGGCCATTATTCTCTCTATCATGGTGGTTAGGTTATTTTCAAGATATTATCAATTCTATTGACCACTGGCCACAAGATCTTGTTTCTACCTCACCATAACTACTCCTCTAGGTTGTTCTTCTCAAACGCCGGGCCTCGAGCCGCCGGCCCCGTTCCCAACCCTCCGGGTTCCTCTCGAATCACCGAGCATCATATCTTTCGATCCTCGCCACCGGTTCTACAACTTCCCTAAGTGGTTCTTCTCGATCACCGGGCATTTCCTCTTGTGCCCTGCCTCGTCAAATTCTTTCTAACCGGCCTATAGGTGGGTCAATGGCTTGTTCGATGATAGGTGCATTCGCCGAACCACACCGGTTCTCGCCACGCTCAAGGAGCAAAGAAATCAGTATTCGACCATATTATCTGATTTTCTCTATTCGCCACCGCCACGCTCCGAACTATCGGGGCTAAGATTTCTGCATAGTTTAAAGGCTCCTATCATGTTATGGTTACTATCATCCATCAATTGCCTAAAAGCCATTTGGTCGTGGTTAGGTGGTAAGGCGCCATAACCCCCGCACTTGGTTATTGTGAGGAAATGATTAACCCCGCATCCGATCCCACTGGGTGATGCATTTGACGTCAAGTTTGCAAGCCCGCCATAAAGGATGCTGGCATCCCATAAGGAGGTTTCGGTCATTACCCTCGAAACCAGGTGGTCTAGTTTGTAGGGTATGAAATGCGTGTCCTTGGTTGTGGGACGGATCCACTGTGGCAACCAAAGGTTCCTCGTATTGCCCAAGATCGAATTGTTTATTGACATGCCACTTGTTCCATTCGTATATATTACTAGTCAAGATGCAACCGATCGCATTCAAGGATCGTGACCGACGTTGAAGTCAACATGCATTAGTGCCTGCTCCATGTGGGCATTTTGTCTCCTTGTTGATTATTAGACATTCTATTATTTCGATTTCTTCCGTAAAGGCCTACATTTAGTTATTCTACCACCCTAAGGTTCATATACCAATGACTTTGTTTACTCGTAAAGAATTTTTATAATAATTATGGTTATAATTTTCTTAATTTATAACGGCCAAACTTCCATCGTGCCATTTTGTTCAAAGTGATTTCTCGTGAAACAACCGCTAGTCTTCCAAACTATTGAATGTTGCTATAATCATATGTTATTCAATCCTCTAACTTGCAGATCGACTAGATTGATCCTATGGTATCGGCCGTGGTATAAACTTAAGATAAAGATCCATATTTGAGACTTGTTTTGGATGTTTTGTATAGGTTCAAGTATGTTTCGATTACTTAGTGATATGATCAAGTAAATAATGTATATTTGGTCTGGACAAACAAGAACATTCAAATTCGAAAAGGCAAGAAAGTAAATAAAGAATATTCAATAAACTCTTAAAGTGTAAAAGGTTTTCAAAGTAACTCAAACGTAAAAAAGGTGAATGTAAACAAATGTATAAAAGCTCGGGAAATAACAATAATGTAAAAGTAAAAAGCTCAAAATGGTAGAAAACATTTAAATGAAATGACTTTGAAAGTAAATAAACTTAAAAGACAAGAATGCAAGATAAAGTTAAACCTGAAGGATAAAGATACATTGTTGAATAATAAAGCTTTGTGCAATCATACGACATCATTCGTGCATTCTGCTTCCCTAGCCATGGTATTTGAATGTGACCGAATTTTAGTACATACACGTAAATCCTAACATTAAGACTCCTATTTATACTAATTCGACCATAACGGTCTCGACCCATAAGATCTTGCCACGCTTAGAACATGCAAGACACCATGCTTCTCTTGCTTCCACGCTGAACTGCTTTTCAAAGCTGCTTCAACTCCCTTTATCCCGCCTGCTTTGAATTTCAAATGTATCACTCACTTTGATTTTGAACCCATTTCCTCTCATAATTCTATTGCCCAATCGAAGCTCGCTTACACATATTACCATTATCGCTCGACATTCAGAATACATCCATTCACTAATTTTCTTTCCTAACTATGACATTCACTATGTTCCCCTATTTTAACATCATCTCATCTCGAGCTCCATGATCCTTCTTCTTCGAACCATAAGATATCAAAATCTTCACTAACAAGTTATCACTTACCGATAATTGGTAATATTTCTTAACTTGCTTAGATCTGCTTCCATCATTGTCTCTCGTTATTCACAAGGTCGAATACCAACAATTTTCTCAAGAATTACCTTGTTATAGTTATCACTGATAATGGTAATATCTTTAAAGCTCGTTACCATAAACTATCACAATGATAATTGGTAATATCATTTCATTTACCTTAAACATTGTCACAAGGTCGACAGAGAAGTAATCTCTTTGTTTTCAGTAAACATATATTCACATACATTGTGAATATATTTTCTAGAAACATATTGCTTGTTTCCAACAAACAGATTCTCTTTTCTTAGACAGATCGAGTCATCCTCATAAATTTTCCCCCCACCATATCATTTCTTTGATATCTTCTGGGTGAATCTCCTTACAATCATTTTGCATCATCCGCATTTTTGGTATCTTAGGTCTAAAATTTATGATTCTCGATATTTAAGTCTCTTCACACTATCGAGAAGAAGATATTCATCTTCATATCTCAAAGTTAGAACTTAAATAGGGGCATCCACATACCCCATTTTGACCTAATATACCACCTCACATTTTTAACAGTCCAGAACAGAATTAATCGGGTGTGGATTTCACAGGTCAAAATTAGGGTTTCACAAATTTTTCATCTGATTCAAGAGACAATCAATTAGGGTTTGAGTTTCCTCACTCAATTGATCCATCTTGATCAAATCATCAACCTCCGATCTTCGATATCCAATTTTCTCATTGATCAATCGAGGATCCCAATTAGTGGTTTTCATGAGGATGAGTAATCTCGATTTTCTATCAATGAATGACTTTTGATTAGAGATTGATCTTCATATCTTAAATACAACGTGTTGACCTAATTTCCGGATTCAAACATCACAGGTTCATGTAATTCATCACCAAATTCGATCATCCGATGAAATTTTATTCTGACCGAAAAGTCAAATTTTGACTTTTGGTCAACTTTTTCAAGACAAAACTTTTTCCATCATCAAAATACTTCAAATGATCCATCATGATCATAAAAATCAAGAAATTTGAAAAAACAAAAGTCAAAATTTTCAACACTTAGAAATTTTTCAAGTGTTAAAATTTCATGAAAGTGTTTTAGCGCTGGTTTATGAGAAGATGAGAAATTGAAACGGGTCATGATTAACCATATGGACTCAATTTATTGCGAGGATAGGTTCTCCTATCCTCAACCATGAAACCTTGTGCATGGATAATTAGTATATGGACCAATATTTATCCAGTATGATTAATAATAGATGAAAAGCTTCGATTAATTTAGGAGGATGGCCCCAAACTCAATTGAGTATCTGAGAATTTGGCATATGAGCCAAGATGGGAAATGGGGTTATTTGCATCACGTGTGTGGAATGTACAATCGATGAATAAACCATACAAGCATACAAGAAAGACAAATAAGTATAATTAATAACATACACATCCAAATCCTTTAAATAATTATTAGAATAACAATTTTATTTTGATAAAATTAATTAAAAGTTTAATCAATGATATTGAATAAAATTATCTTAGACTAATAATTATTTAATACAAAACAAAGTTTATTTGCATATGTAAAATAAAAATAATTAAAATAACAATAATTGAAAAGAGGTAAGTGGTTTAGAGATGACCTGCTTTGAAGTTAGATTGGGGTGTGGATAAGAAGTCTATTTGACCCAAATAAAGGGAAAGAAGATAAATAATCTATGAACGAAGAAATTGCATCATGTAGGCCAGATGTGTAGAGCATAAAGAATCCAAGATCAATGTATCGGATGAAAGTCGATAGAAATCCCTACATCACATGAGATACAAACAAAACCAACAATGCGAAAAGCTTACAAAGCTCAAGTATCGATTATTGACCATTGGACTTTATTAAATTAAATTTAGAATAGATTCATGTAGGAATCAACTCTAAGAAGACAAACAATATATTTGTGTTCATACGATTCGAAAGTTGAATCAATTCAAAGTTCAAATTGAAACACAATGAAGATCATTACAATATAATTTGAATTTATTTACAAATGAATTGAATAAAAAATAAAAGTATTATGTAATTATATATTTACATTACTAAACATAAGAATAAAAATACTAAGTATTTTGTATATTTATAAATACATTACTAAATATTAAATCAAAATAATAACTCAATATTAAATGCTAATGAGAAAGTGTAGATGTGTTAATTGAAAATGAATGCTTTGAACAATCTGATGTATTCACAAATAACAAACTTGTTAGTAGCATAAGTGTGGGATAAAAATCAAATGAAATGAAATTGCAAGAAATTAGAACATGGTTAGTAAGCAAATGAATAGAATCAAATGAAATTGGCATGAATGTAACATGAACCCTTTCAAGAATAAAAATTATCATGATTATCAACAATACAAAGCAAACCAATCGCCTAAATGGTTTCTGTTATATCTCACGCTAATAAACGCGGTGAAATTAAACCTTCATCGAAACTAAGTACATATATCAATCTTTATTCACAATTAAAATCGAAAAAGTGATGCTATCATCAGAGTTTCAAATAAAATTAACACGGTGTGAACTTTAATTGAGAACAACAATAAAAGGCATCACAACTAACATTCTCGCTTAAATTTGCCTCAAGAAATGACCATAAAGCTGCCATTATAGTTTCTCAAGAATATCCCACGAAATAAACTTGACAATAACAAACCTTTATCGAAACCAAACACTACATAACACTCAAAATAAAATACAAATATCAACACCATCCTTCCTTTATTACAAAATAAACCTGCACTGCCAAGCAGAATTTAACACAATTTTTCTCATATCAAAACAAATCTTCCATAATTTTTATCACATCATTTCACATGAACAATTTGAAAAACTACATCCAATTGTTTTTTTTCACAGAAATTTGGCAGCATAAGAGTTCAATACTCAAACAATTAAACACACAATGTCAAACCATTTTTCAAATTTATTTCAAGGACTTCAAAGAGCATAATAGTTCATGATTCAAGAAAAGATCAAATCGACAGAATTATCATTTCCACGCCATGAAAGTTTAAAAATCAAAATAGAAAATCAAACAACACAGACTTTCAAAGAATTCAACATGTCATTATTTCACAGTGTCGCAACAAATAGTTCATAACAATAAACTGAAATGAAATCGAAGTTACCGAATAAGGCGGAATGTTGTTGTTGTTGACTGCACGACGAGAGATCGATGGTGAGTTGTTGTTGGAACATTACTGTGTTGAGTAGAGGATAATTCCGCGGAGGAGGCTTGAAGCAGCGTCGAGGTATCACAGTAGCGAGAGAAGATGAATGGAAGGTTAAAGGTGGTTGTCGAGCTTGCCACGACTGGTTGCAGGAAGTATGAGGGTGTGAAACGGCGTATCTGGGGAGTTATGGCGACGGAAGAAGGTTGTGAAGGTCGCTGAGGTGACGAGTTAGGTTTATGAAGACGATGAAGATGGTGGTTTTTTCGATGAAGAGGTTTGATTTGAGCGGTGGAAAGGGGTTGTTGAGCAAGGTTGATGGAGGTGGAAGGTGTAAGGATGAAAGATGAAGAGTGAGGCGATGACGGAAGGGATGAGTTAGAGAGGTATGGTGTCGGGTTAGTGGAAGAGAGAACGTGATGATAGGGAGGCACGAATCTGCAGTTTATGTCGCATCCCTTTGATAATAATCGTCACCCTTATAATAACCAAGCAACCAAAACCTTATCCCATATTTTAGGTTTAGGTCAAAGATCAAAGAAACCCTCCTAGATATTTGTTCTAATTTAATTCTAAAATAAATAATAAATAATCTTTTTTTTACAATACAATTTATTTATAACTAAATTAAACACATATTATATATATTAAAATGTCTAAAAATGAAAGAAAATAAATCTAGATAACATTTTAAAACAAATTAAATGTAGAATGTGCGAAAATGCAACAATTCAAATGAAGATTAAATTCATATGAATGCAAATAAGAAATAGGTATGGGTGAGGAGGGAAGCTCCTTTATATCCTCAACATCCCACCACACTGAGATTCGCTAATGATGCTGCCCAGCCTCTGAGGACTTCTAATGATGGTGTGATAATAGGCTTACCACCATGACTCCAACAGCAAAAATAATTTCACCACCACTCAGTGGTTTTAAACACACCAAGCAAAAGCATCACACATGCGAATGCATCCACTGGTCTTTAAATAGACTTTCGAGCCCATGCTCTTTCCTACTTCATGATCTCAGAGAGCGGTAAACCCTACTCTCATGATCTCTAGAAAAGGTGAAAGTAGAAGATAAAATAGCATGAGTAAATAGAACAGAATAACATCAGAAAGGAAGAGATCCAAAAGAAGAATTGAATGCAATTAACATATATCCGAATATCCACACCGCATCGATACTAATCCGCATAAATACAATAATACGAATATGTTTCACACATCCGCAGCAAAAGCAAGGCAATGGAGATAATGAATTAATCATAATGAATGTGTATTTACATCCATAACGTGACAATGTACATGCATAAGATAACGATCTATACAGATAATAATAATGGAATGTGTGTACACATCCGCAACAACACTGCATAAGATAACAATCCGTATAAGTATATAAAGTACAAGATATGTACAATGGGGCATGTATTACACATCCAATGTCGACAATACACCGCACAAGATACCAATCCGTATAAGTGATAATAATGCAAAATTAAATTAGAATCATAAAGTACCTAATAAATATATGTCCGTAGCAAGGAGACCAGTAGAGTATAAACCCTGAAGACTTCGATTTTCTTCGCATCAATCAGATATAATAATCAAGTAATCGTAGGTAAGATAATGTTGAAGCATCCGTAGTGAAAATAAATCATAACACATCGCATGAAATATTCTATCTAAAGTACAAAACTATATGCAAAATAATTCAGAGATCTCATGACATGAGAAGTCTCTAATCGAAAGCTTGCCCAAATCCACAAAAAATGAGTTAACAATTAACAAGGCAATGTAACTAAACACAAACATCGAGCCAAGGATCGATTCATGATGATTACACTCATGCCACAATTAATGAATCAATTAATGGAATCGATAACAACATGCCAAAATCCAATCTTATTCATGTATCAACATTAATTCAAATAATTCCTAACCTAATGGAAAAATTATGAAAAAATATAGCTAAGTCAGAAGTAACATGTCATTATTCATACAAAAATCGGCCAAAATCGTACAAGAAAATCACAAAATTAATTGATAAAATTTTGGAAATTAAATGAATTTATAAAGAACTGGAGGTGTGAGGATCTTGTCAAAGGTGTTACTAGCATAGACCAAACCTTAAGCCTGTGATCAATCAATACGCCTAAGCATCCATCCGCTTTTTTTGTCCACATTAATTCATGTTTTATTTATTAATTATACAATAAATAAATTGAATAAAAGTTAAACCGCAGAAAATAAAATTGAAAAGGGGCTAGGTTTACCTTCGTAATCCACGATCGAGTTCCATCGCCTTCTTCCTTCACGTGAATGGACGGCGGCGAATCTTCTTCTCCCGAGTCCCGTTAACGGCGGCGAATTCATCATGTTCATTCATGTCTCCGCCTCGATCATGTGCCATCCGCCGTCGCCTCTTTTACCCGTCACCACCAAGAACACATCGCCGCTGCCTCCGATCGAACGGCTGAGGTCGTTGTTTCTCTTCTCCGATCAACATCTCCCAACCTCACTTCGACCTTCGCCTCCGCCTCAAATCGATTTGCAACAACAAAGTATAAAGACGGAGGAGAAATACTCGAATGACTTACCGGCTAAGCCGCTTTGAAGTAAAAAAACCGTAGATTGCAAATAAAATCAAACTGTATGGCGAAGATGAAGGAGTGGATGGAAGTGATCCGTGGGGAATTCTCTGTGGACATTTGAAGGATGTAGATTACTCATGAAGATGATGGTTGGAAGTTCTTCAACGCAGTCCTCCTTGAGAGGTTGGAGATGAAGATGGAGAGTGCAGAGTGATCAAGAGGATGAACCTTCGTGAAGTCGTGAGAATTTCGTGGTGAGTTTCTTCTTTTCGCTTTTTGTTTCGTGAATTTTCTATAACTCGAATCGTGATGGTGAATAACCGTATTGAAACCTATCTTTTCCGATTCGATCTTGTGATAACCGATTTTTGTATAGATTTTTGTTGTGATAACTGCTATGCAGCTTTTAAGTTTGTTAGAAATGAATCGCCACGGTTTGTTGATAATCGAATTCTCTTCCTTGTTCTCGACTCAAACCTCATACGGCCGTTGTTATTTGTAGCTGAAATTTTTGTGAGTTTTGAATCGCTCCTATGTTTTTCCTCGATATGGTTTTGCAAAGCCAAGGTTTTATGTAACAAGTTCTCAAGCCTTATGGTATTGCATCAAAACATAACATGCCATGAAGTTGCCTTACTAACCAATGAGCATCATTGATAGGAAATTCGGATGAAGCCGTGAAACTTGCAAAAGTGTGGAGTTGAAAATTGGGCATGGAAAGCCAGGGATTAACTTCCTTCGGAATTTTTATGGAAGTTTCCTTTAGATTTGTGGAACGAGCATGTAATGGATCTTTATATGTAGTAATTGTATTCATAAAGAAAAGATGATTAGTGATCAAAAACAAAATATAATTGTGAATCACTTTCTTTCTAAATTGTTCTATTTAAAAGAGTCCTAGAAAGGTATGAAAAAGGACAAGTTGATTAGAAAACGTTCTTAGCACACAGCTTTCCTCGAAGAGAAAGTGGACTCGGCTTTTCAAAAATTTTCCCAACCAAGTCCCAACCAATCCAAGAGAAAGTAAAAAGCTAAAGTAGTCCATCAATATCCCAAAAAGAAAAGAGTTGTTAAGAATAAATCTTATCTTAGATATAGAAGTAATTTTGAACCTTTTAGATAGAAGTAATTTGAACCTACTTGTTTCTATTGTATTAAAAGGCCACACACCTAATGCTTTCTATGTAAGAAACTTGTGTTCCAAGTGGGCATTATGTGTGGGCAAAGAAGGATCCAGCTAATTTGGGTACCAACAAAACTTAATTTGTTTTGTAGTGCTTGAAAAACTTCAAATTTATGGTATCTTGATAGTGGTTGTTCCAAGCACTTCAACTTTATGGTATATTCTTGGCAAAGGCAAAGTCGATGCACCACCTTCACATCCATTGAAGATGTTTTTATATTGAAGGTTTTGGCATCTCCTTATCAGTCAATTTTGGACAGCACGCGCAAGATCGTTTATCAAGATGAATGCCGATTACCATGTCACCAA